>QNTS01001990.1:90069-103467 GCA_003317085.1 Hucho hucho
TTATAGCGACTGTATTAGCTAACACTTTTCTGCTGTTGGGTGGAGAACTGGAACACGTCAGATTCATTTCAGGGAAATGCTTCCTGTCAATACTAGTTTCTCTCTGAACCCTGCACATGTGGAAAAGTGGATCTTCATTGGCTTGTTCATTCCCTTCACGTTCCATGATACAATATCAATTGTATCTGTGGATCTATCGTGTAAAATAAAAGGTTTGTTTGGTTGTATGCTTTTAGACTCCACAAACTGCATGTTATTTAGGTGTTGTCATTATTGTTGATAGCATAGCATACATTCAAAATGATGTACAGATTTATATTGTAGGTTACACACCTCAACACCAGGCACTGTGCATTGCAGCATGTTGTGTATTAAAGTACTGTAACGTCTCACTGGTTATTCCTCTGTTGACATATGTACACTTTATTCTCTAGTGGTTTGATCTCTCGACCCTGAGTTCTAAATGACCTCGTGTTCATCTGATCCAATGACAGCCCAGCTCTCTCCTGATTGGTCTCCGGAAAGTCAGAAATATATTCTGACTGGCTGTTAGTTCAGAAGGCAGAAAAACTCCACAATGACATTGTTGTTTTGTCAGAAAAAGGACATGATACAACAGGCTACAATTATACTGTGGTGAGATAAGAACTACTATGACATCATGTACTCAGGGCAAACACATAGAACATTTATTGCTGTGCCGTTAGGCTTACCTTTGATGCCATAGTCATTGACTTAGAGGTTTGTCTCGTCATTTATGAGAACATCTTTGAAGCTAAAACAGCCCTTCAAGGTCACATTATGGTTCCTGTCAACCCACACGCTCATGTTTTACACCTTGAGGTAGATGTCGCCCCTAACCACAGATCTAGGATCAGATTACTCAACCCTTTAATCTAACCTTAAACATTAAGGGGATGAACTAATATCTGACCCTGTATCAGTGGTTAGGGGAAACTTCTACCTATTCCCACCACCATTAACCAAGACGGTCCAGGCGTGGACTATAATAATAAAGTGGCATCTCCTGAAGTTATAGTAACAGACAACCCATAGCAATAATCACTCACTGATATCCCACATGTTACAAACATGTTAAAGACAATCACCAGTGATTCAATTAAATGACAACGTAGTTCATTAAACAGGTCAAACCGAAATTTGCTCATCACCTCAATGAGAAAAAAAAAAACGAACAAAAAAAACACTAGGGATACAAGAGTGTATTCTAGGTCAGGCTAAGATGGCCACTTCATCTCAGATGTACTGAGTGGCATACCAAAAGGTTGGGAAAAGATGCAGTTTATTCATCATTACAGTGACAGCTTGATATCAAAACTAGGGTTTGCTACTACAGATGTGTGTTAGACAGAGAGAGATAGAGGGGGTGAGTGAATTACGTATCTTTTAAACAAGGAGAAGCATCCTATTGCAATCCCATAACCATGCTAAGGAACATTGATGTGTCAATAATTAATGTGTCATCATGTATTGTATGACACTCAAAGTAAAGCTTTCAAAAAGATCAGCAATGTTTTTTTCGTCTTGGTGTTAGCATAGGAGGCTAAGCTAAGCAACAACGTTCCCTGTTCGTCCCGGGAATGTCTGTGATTAGGAAATGTTCTCCTGTGCTGCGAAACTATGGCCCTTCCCTCCTTTGGTCTTCATTTGGGATTCCAAAATCCAAAATTCCAGGAGGAACCAAAATTCCCAAAGTTACGTGTGCCCAAGGGAACTTTTTCTTCAGCGCACAGAGCTTATTTACATTTTTTTGCTTGGTTGTTCTCTCCACACACTTTTAATAATAAAAAGTATGTATTTTTAACCCCACATTATAAAACTGAAAGCCACTTGCAGACAAATGGTTTTCGACAATAACTTATACGAGAAATCGTACGGGTAAGGTATACGTTAAGGACAAAGTCATGACAACACTGTCACGCTCCTATTCTGTATTCTAAAAAAATATTGGAATAGAAACCACTTTATAATTATCATCCCAACATTGACATCTTGATACACTTCGGTATATATCTTAAAACTCTTGGGTAAAATGCAATAATTCCATCATGCAGGCAAACTGCCTCCATCTTCTAGGAGGTTCTATTGGTCTGGAATTCATATGTCTGATATATTCTTCCTTCCTTACTTTTGCAAAGTGACTAAGAGAAAGAAGTGACAGGTTTGAATTTCACACACATTTCATTGTGAAGCAACTGTATGCAGGTGTGAGTTTTTCATCTCCCAGAGTGAATGGTGCTCGTCTCGTCTCCTCAGTTTGTTTGTCTCAGGAGGGCCAGTGTCTTTGACAGAGAGGCTCTCCTACTGTGAGTGGATATAGCAGGCTGTCCTGTTTCTCTCATTCACTCCCTGTCCTTCTCTCTGAGTGTGTGACGCTGGGATAAAAGAGCCTATTTCACAAACTGCTGCATGCAGTCTCTATCTCTCTTTTTCCTGTTGTACTATCATTTAGACACACACACACACACTCCTTCCTGAAAAGTACCGATGGAGGGAAGGGGTTAGGTGATGGTGATGATAAGTTAACGCATGCTTTTGCTACCTAAGTCTCAGCTCTTCCACTATAACAACTCCTTCTCAGGTGAACTCTACACTACCTCTGTTCAACCCAGACCTCCTCACCTCTCCTCCACTCCACACACAAGGACCTGTAGCCTCCGTCTGCCACAACAGATCTGGCTTCAGCCCTCCAGGAGAAACTTCCTCCTCCTACACCGTGACGTATATTCAGGCTCATCCTACACCGTGATGTACATACAGCCTCCTCCTACACCGTGATGTACAGCCACACTGAAGAATAAATAAAATCTGTTGGCTTGATCAGCTCAGTTTTGTTAGATATTCTATTTTTTCATTTTAAACTTCTGTGAAGCCGAAGAAAAAATGAAAACAAACAGGAAAACAGGAACGACGATAAGACAAAATGTTCTCGTTAGATCTCTGTCTCAGCTTGTCTCTGTCTACGTCTTCTATGTATATCTCCCTGATGTGTTGATGCAGCCCTCCTGGTCTGTCTCCTACTCTGGGGGTCCTTCTCCTCCAGAGGGTTACGATGGGGGGCCCAGCCCCCCCCCCCCACCACAGGGGTCACACCTGTAATCCCATTTAACCTTCCACCGTTTGACCTCTGACCCTCCACACCTGAACCACTGCCACAGGGTAGCACAAAATGGGACAGGGGGGTCATAAACATAAATATATATACAGCGAGAGGGAGGGGTTTGGTTATAGGAATTCACGGGATTACATCACACGTTGTCAAAAACGTCAAACTTCCTTCTGCCTGAGGGGGACAGAGAGGAACAGTAATGGGTTGATGAATCCTAATAGGAGCGGTAGTAGACAACAAGGGATTCAGGCTTCATCTGTTTTTACTACAGGACCCTACTGTTGTTTGGCTTGAGCTTTTCCCCTTGAGGCCCGGCGCCTCTCCCAACTGTCCCTCCTCTACTCTGCCTCCCCCACTCTCTCCCCATGGGTTGGCCAGGAAGCCCTGGTGGTCCAACTCCAATCCTAGGATCTGTCTCCCCTCCCCCCTCCTCCCACCCTGGTTCAAGCTCCCCGTGCTGTTGCATTTCTTCACCCCCGGGGGTGCCAGGGAGGCGGGCGAGAGCAACGATGTGAGCGACAGGCTGCTTAGCGTCTCCGACAAGTGTTCGCTGTTGCCCGCCTGGCTGGAGCCACACCCCCCAATGGATGAACTGATCCCGATGCCCAGGTCCTCCAGGTCGCATGGAACGGGGTCCATGGAGTCCTCCCGGGTGTAGCCGGGGCTGATGCTACCCCTGCCGCTGCTCTGGCTCCGCTGGTGGCCCCGAGTGGCCTGGAGGGTGAGGGCAGGGCCTGACGAGGGGCTGGGCCGCGGTCTCAGAGTCTGGCCTGCTGGGCAGCTGGTGGGGTCCTCAGGGAGCGGGGGGCAGAGCAGGGGGAGAGGGGGGAGGGGGGACACCAGGTCTTGAGGGGGCGAAACACTGAAGCTGAGTCCTTCCTCCAGGGTGGTCTGGAGGCTGCCATCGGAGCTCCCCGTGGCCAGAGACGAGTCACTATGGGACGGGTACTGAGGACAGAAAGAGAGGGGCAGGGTGGAGATGTGGAGTGAGATATTGTAATATATAACAACGTTAGAGTCAATGTTTGACTGAATAAACTGTAGGATGTGCAATGTGTACTGTACAGTCTGTTGGTTGCTCTGGTGGCAGTGTATGGTGTACAACACAAAAGGGTCATGACAGCACCAAACAGAGTGGTGGACACTCATTAAAGATAACAAGGGGGTGGACACATGCATTTGCCAATCAGAGGGAAGCCTGAGGTTTGTGTACATTTCTCGATCTAACATTAGACCCTACAGGAATTACACTATGCAGTGTGTTGGTATCTGTTACATACAGTACATACAGTAGGCCAGGTCTTACCTGCGTGCAGAGCACCTGGCTGTGGGCTCCTGGGGAGCGCAGGGAGGACCAGGAGGCCGGGGAGGTGAGTCTGAGGCCCCGCGAGGTGCGCCCTACTCTGGCCCTAGGGGGTGCCGGCAGTGCCGCTGCTGCCACAGGGTGGAAGAACTCCGCTGGCAGACGGATAAGAGCAAAAGAACCAGAGGCACTGGTCACTCCTACTCTTCCTCCTCCTCCTCCCTCATCTGATCCTTCTCCTGCCTTAGTGCTACTGAAGGAGGTGCCACCTGGAGACAGAGAGAAAGGCTGTAAGGCAAATATACTATTCCATCTAGATCCCAAGTGAAACACCACATAAATACAATCCATTTAGCCTGTAGTGCTAAACAGTCATTACTGATATTGATAATTAGACTAACAAAGACCAGGCAAATAATACAAATTCCAGGGAGAGCAACAATGCCACTGTACTGTATTGCACTGTACTGTGATGTCGGATTCACTCTATTCATGGATTGCACATTGCGTTGCAATACTGTTCTGAAGATTCTATTTAGGCACTGGTTCCGACTGAATGTTTTACTTAATACATTGTCAATTGGCGGTAATGAAGATTAATGAAGGTTAATGAAGATTTAGTCTAAAGTGCATTATAGTGGCTTGGAAACAAGATGGCATTTCAAAAGTAAGCAACTAATTAGTAGGGAAACCTGCCAGATTGATTTAAGATGACTAGATAACTAGCTAAAATTGCAGGGACAGGACTGGATTTTAGCTAGCTAACGTCGCTAGCTAATGGCAACATTGCCATCTCTCTAAAGTACACTTTACGACATGATAATGATGGCAAAGATGTTTCCTACTAATTATTTGCCTTCTGTAGCAATGTTATAGTATTTCCAGGCCACTATAGTGTAATTTAGATTAAACAGTCATTAGGCCCTATTCAGAATGACTGGGCATCACTCGACCTTCGGGCACCACTATGGCGGAGAGCGGCTTGAGAACGTTCATAACAATGTCATGATGCAACCGAGCGACGGAGGTGCAACCCATGAATACACTCTTCAAAAAAAAGAACCTGCTTTCTAGAACCAAAAGGGTTATTTCATCTGTCCCCAAAGGAAAACCGTTTGAAGAACCCTTTTAGTTTCCAGGTAGCACATTTTTGGTTCCAGGTAGAACCCTTTCCCTACAGGGTTCTACCTGGAACCAAAGACCTGTTTTCGAACCCTTTTTTCTAAGAGTGTAGGACCAACCTGGACTGTGATGGGCTGACTAAGTACAGCTCAGTCTAGCTCAGCTCAGTTCAAATCAAATAAAAGTTGATTGGTTGCGTACACCGATTTAAAGATTTTATTGCAGGCTTGGCTCAATAATGTGAAAACGTAAGATATACTTTACAGTGCCTTGAAAAAGTATTCATCCCCCTTGGCGTTTTTCCTATTTTGTTGCAACCTGTAATTTAAATTGATTTTTATATGGATTTCATGTAATGGACATACACAAAATAGTCCAAATTGGTGAAATTTAAAAAATGTGTTGTTTAAAAAATAAAAATAAACATTTTAAACGGAAAAGTGGTGCGTGCATATGTATTCACCCCCTTTGCTATGAAGCCCCTAATTAAGATCTGGTGCAACCAATTACCTTCAGAAGTCACATAATTAGTTAAACAAAATCCACCTGTGTGCAATCTAAGTGTCACATGATCTGTCACATGATCTCAGTATATATACACCTGTTCTGAAAGGCCCTAGAGTCTGCATCACCACTAAGCAAGGGGCACCACCAAGCAAGCGGCACCATGAAGACCAAGGAGCTCTCCAAACAGGTCAGGGACAAAGTTGTAGAAGTACAGATTGGGTTATAAAAAAATATCTGAAACTTTGAACATTCCATGGAGCATCATTAAATCCATTATTAAAACATTTAAAGAATATGGCACCACAACAAACTTGCCAAGAGAGGGCCGCCCACCAAAACTCACGGACCAGGCAAAGAGGGCATTAATCAGAGAGGCAACAAAGAGACCAAAGATAACCCTGAAGGTGCTGCAAAGCTCCACAGCGGAGATTGGAGTATCTGTCCATAGGACCACTTTAAGCCGTACACTCCACAGAGCTGGGCTTTACGGAAGAGTGGCCCGAAAAAAGCCATTGCTTAAAGAAGAAATAAACAAACACGCTTGGTGTTCGCCAAAAGGCATGTGGGAGGCTTCCCAAACATATGGAAGTAGGTACTCTGGTCAGATGAGACCAAAATTGAGCTTTTTGGCCATCAAGCAAAATGCCATGTCTGGTGCAAACCCAACACCTCTCATCACCCCAAGAACACCATCCCCACAGTGAAGCATGGTGGTGGCAGCATCATGTTGTGGGGATGTTTTTCCATCGGCAGGGACTGGGAAACTGGTCAGAATTGAGGGAATGATGGATGACGCTAAATACAGGGAAATTCTTGAGGGAAACCTGTTTCAGTCTTCCAGAGATTTGAGACTGGGACGGAGGTTCACCTTCCAGCAGGACAATGACCCTAAGCATACTGCTAAAGCAACACTCGAGTGGTTTAAGGGGAAACATTTAAATGCCTTGGAATGGCCTAGTCAAAGCCCAGACCTCAATCCAATTGAGAATCTGTGGTATGACTTAAAGATTGCTGTACACCAGCGGGACCGATCCAACTTGAAGGAGCTGGAGCAGTTTTGCCTTGAAGAATGGGTAAAAATCCCAGTGGCTAGATGTGCCAAGCTTATAGAGACATTGCCCAAGAGACTTGCAGCTGTAATTGCTGCAAAAGGTGACTCTACAAAGTATTGACTTTGGGGGGGTGAATAGTTATGCACGCTCAAGTTTTCTGTTTTTTTTGTCTTATTTCTTGTTTGTTTCACAATAAAAAATATTTTGCATCATCAAAGTGGTAGGCATGTTGTGTAAATCAAATGATACAAACCCCCCAGAAATCTATTTTAATTCCAGGTTGTAAGGCAACAAAATAGGAAAAATGCCAAGAGGGGTGAATACTTTCACAAGCCATTGTATTAGCCAATATATATATATAGAATATATATTGAAATGTTACACACACATTAGGCTGGAAAGGCTGGAGCAGAGGGTATGACTGGACTCACCAGGGCTGTGGTGGGATGGGGTCTTGTGTCTCTGATGGACCCCCACCTCCACTAGGAGTGGAGCCCCCTCCTCTGCTACTGAACTGTGGGCCCTGCAGCGCCTCGACCCCCCTGTCTGGGCCTGGGTCAGGGAGTCCCCTCCTCCACCAGCCTCCTCTGAGCCCTGGGAGTCACTGCCCCTCTCCTCCTGGGGGGAGAAAACACACATGTTGACACACACTGTACCTGTTTATGTTGTCTGTTATTATAATTAAATGTGGAGTGGGGCATGATAGGGTGAAGTACTGTACTTCACTGTTACTGAAGGGAGTGCCGGCTAGCATCCAAGCTCCTAGCCTGCTAGCGTTCACACTTAGGCTCTGAGGCTATGGTTAGCATACTGACACAAGACTCCGGTCTCCCTGGGAAAAGAAGGAATCTATTTTATCTAAAGAGATTCTTTATCTGTAATGGACTTCCTGGTTCAGATAAAAGTTGAATAAAATAAACGCTAAAAGTGATCCCCTAGGACCTTCATCTGGATATTACTATCAGCTATGAGCACTTCTGATTCAAATCACCTCTAGATGACTGATTAGGCCCCATAGCAACCCTGGTAGCCATGTGTGCTATCTGGACACAGCCGGAAGGTCTCGGTCTCTCAATTCAATTCAATTCAATTCAATTCAATTCAATTCAAGGGCTTTATTGGCATGAGAAACATATGTTAACATTGCCAAAGCAAGTGAACTAGATAATAAACAAAAGTGAAATAAACAATAAAAAGTAACAGTAAACATTACACTCACAAAGTTCCAAAAGAATAAAGACATTACAAATGTCACATTATGTGCAAATAGTTAAAGTACAAAAGGGAAAAGAAATAAACATAAATATGGGTTGCAGAACAAAGACAATGGTCTTGATCTGCACTGGTTGCCCTTTTCTTGTGGCAACAGGTCCCAAATATTGCTGCTGTGATGGCATGCTGTAGTATTTCACCCACTAGATATAGGAGTTTATCAAAATTGGGTTTGTTTTTTAATTCTTTGTGGATCTGTGTAATCTAAGGGAAATATGTTTATTTTTTATCTTTATTTAACTAGGCAAGTCAGTTAAGAACAAATTCTTATTTTCAAAGACGGCCTAGGAACAGTGGGTTAACTGCCTTGTTCAGGGGCAGAACGACCAATTTTTATCTTGTCAGCTCAGGGATTTGATCTTGCAACCTTTCAGTTACTAGTCCAATGCTCTAACCACTAGGCTACCCTGCCTAGTGTCTCTAATATGGTCATACATTTGGTGTGAGGTTAGGAAGTGCAGCTCAGTTTCCACCTAATTTTGTGGGCAGTGTGCACATAGCCTGTCTTCTCTTGAGAGCCAGGTCTGCCTTTTGCAGCCTTTCTCAATAGCAAGGCTATGCTCACTGAGTCCGTACATAGTCAAAGCTTTCCTTGTTTGGGTCAGTCACAGCGGTCAGGTATTCTGCCACTGTGTATTCTCTGTTTAGGGCCAAATAGCATTCTAGTTTGCTCTGTTTTTTTGTTAATTCTTTCCAATGTGTCAAGTAATTATCTTTTTGTTTTCTCATGATTTGGTTGGGTCTAATTGTGTTGCTGTCCTGGGGCTCTGTTTGTGAACAGAGCCCCAGGACCAGTTTGCTAAGGTGACTATTCTCCAGGTTCATCTCTCTGTAGGTGATGGCTTTATTATGGAAGGTTTGGGAATCACTTCCTTTTAGGTGGTTGTAGAATTTAACAGCTCTTTTCTGATTTGGATAATTAGTGGGTGTCGGTCTAATTTTGGCTCTCGCGCTTGTTCGCTCTCTCGCTCACACACACACACACAAACAGCTATGTCTTACTATTCTTGCGAGGACTTCTGGTACTCATGATGTGATGTGGTAAATTGAACCAATGAGCAGAGAATGAACCAGACCAGGAATCAGCGACTTGGGAAAAAATGTGAATACTTAACTTGAATAATGACGAATGTAACGCTACAGAAGCAACAAATACTCAACACTCACACGGGGGAAGCATACAGGAAACTGAATTCAAGAACTAACAAAGGGAAAAAGAAAACACACCTCACTTAAAGGGGAAACAATCATGAAATAATAAGACACACCTGAGTCCAATAAAAGTCTCTAGGGCGGTCTCTGTCACCCTCTGGTGCCAGAAGGAACCATGACACATAAGTATAGTAAAATGTGTAGAAACACACACACACAATCCCCCACACACTCCTACTAGCATTAAACAACTAGAGGGAAGGATAACGCACAGGGAGGGATGATAGGAAGATAGCGAGGGATGGGGCAGAAGGAGGTGTAATTGCCGGAGGGGGGTAAAGGAAAGGGAGGAACGATGTAGTAGAGGATAAAGAGGAAGATAGCCCTCATAGGCCAGAGGGGAGGCAGTAGACTGAATAGATTTCTATTCCTGAAGGTCTCTGTACAGGAGATTAGAGCTTCAGCAGGATTCAGGATTTATTCTTATGCCCCTGGAACTTTGTGCCATGCTTCCTTTATTGGAATGCAAGTATTCTTTCTGTACTGGAGACCAAGGGAACCCACTGTCCACACCCTCTATCACCCCCTCCTCAGATCTGAGAAGACCTGGGTTCAAATAGTATTTAACATCTTAGCCTCTAAAGTGCACTATTGGTACTGCAGGATGGCTAAAGCATGCTCAAAACTATTTGAACCCAGGTCTGCTACCCAGTCCCACGTTTCAACCCCCTCCATTGTCCTCCAAACCCCCTTCCCATTTATAACCCCTCCATCTCTCCATCTCTACCTTGCCCTCCCGCACCAGCAGCTGGTGGACACTCTGGTCGTCCAGGCTGAGGTCATCAGGTAGGGCCGGAGACGACGACTTGTCTGACATTTGGTCTGACCTCAGAGATGCCTGCTCTATCTCTGCCAGCCGGATCTGCTGTAGAGGGGGAGAGAGAGAGAAGGAGACAGAGGGGGGAGAAGGAGAGAGAGAGAGAGAGAGAGAGAGAGAGAAGGGGGAGAGAGAGTGAGAGAGGTGGGAGAGGGAGAAAGAGAGAAGGGTGGGAGAGAGAGTGAGAGGGAGAGAGAGGGGGAGAGAGAGATTGAGAGGGGGAGAGAGAAAGAGGGAGAGAGAGNTATACAGCAGTAAATTACCACTGCAGTATGCCGGAGGCAGGAGGAGATTGGGAGGGAGGAGGGGAGAAGGAGGGAGGAGGGGATTGGGAGGGGTAGGGAAGGGGGGGATAATTAGAAAAGGGAGCAAGAGAGAGAGATAGAAGGTGGGGGAAATAGACTGGGCCCCTGATGTGGTCAGGAGAAACTTTAGGCCCTAACTATCACAAGTCCCTTGTTAGGTTGTTTCCAGACAGACCCTACAAACACTACATGACCAAAAGTATGTGGACACGTGATCGTTGAACATCTCATTCCAAAATCATGGGCATTAATATGGAGTTGGTCCCCCCTTTGCTGCTATAACGGCCTCCACTCTTCTAGGAAGGCTTTTCACTAGGTGTCGGAACATTGCTGCAGGGACTTGTTTCCATTCAGCCACTAAAACATGAGTGAGGTCGGGCAATGATGCTGGGCGATTAGGCCTGACTTGCAGTTGGCGTTCCAATTCATACCAAAGGTGTTCGATGGGGTTGAGGTCAGGGCTCTGTGCAGGCCAGTCAAGTTATTCCACACCAACCGCTGCAAAGAAATTCTGTATGGACTTCGTGCACGTCGGCATTGTCATGCTGAAACAGGAAAGGGCCTTCACAGAATTGTCTAGAATGTCATTGTACGCTGTAGCGTTAATATTTCCCTTCATTGGAACCATGAAAAAGAGCCCCAGGCCATTATTCCTCCTCCACCAAACTTTACAGTTGGCACTATGCATTGGGGCAGGTAGTGTTCTCCTGGCATCCGCCAAACCCAGATTCGTCCGTCGGACTGCCAGATGGTGAAGCGGGATTCATCACTCCAAAGAACGCGTTTCCACTGCACCAGTGTCCAATGGCAGCGAGCTTTACACCACTCCAGCCAACACTTGACATTGCGCATGGTAATCTTAGGCTTGTGTGCAGTTTCTTGGCCATGGAAACCCATTTCATGAAGTTCTAGACGAACAGTTCTTGTGCTGACGTTGTTTCCAGAGGCAGTTTGGAACTCGGTAGTGAGTGTTGCAACCGAGGACAGATGATTTTTACGCATTACACGCTTTAGCACTCGGTGGTCCCGTTCTGAGCTTGTGTAGCCTACCAGTTCACGGCTGAGCCGTTGTTGCTCTAAAACGTTTCCACATCACAATAACAACACTTGCAGTTTACTGGGGCAGCTCTAGCAGGGCAGAAATTTAACAAACTGAATTGTTGGAAAGGCATCCTATGACGGTTCCACATTGAAAGTCACTGAGCTCTTCAGTGAGGCAATTCTACTGCCAATGTTTGTCTATGGAGATTGCATGGCTGTGTGCTCAATTTTATACACCTGTAAATGGTGTATGTCTTAATGCACCAAGTCATGCCCACTGTCCCCTTAAAATAGATTTAATAAGAATCAGTTGTTGTTGTCTCTCCATGCCCTGGGGCACAACAGTCACACATTCAACACAAAACCATGCACGCACGCACACACACGCGCACACACACACACACACACACACACACACACACACACACACACACACACACACACACACACACAGAGAGAGAACCCAGGAGATAGCTGAAGGACAGACACAGACGCAAGGATAGAGAGAGAGAGAAAGAAAGAGAGGTAGTTTCATGACATGATAAATCAGAGATGGGTGGAGCATGTAAAAGAGGAGGCGAGGACAGATTGATAGCTTGACAGCATCTGCAGATAGGCAGAAAGGAAGAGTGACAGGTGAAGAGGTTCAAATCCCAGTTTTTACTTTCCAGAGCGGCCAGTTCCACTTTATCATTGTGATGGACACAACTAGCAACAGGGATAGAGTGTATGTGTGTGTGTGTTAGTATGTGTGTGTGTGTGTGTGTGTGTGTGTGTGTGTGTGTGTGTGTGTGTGTGTGTGTGTGTGTGTGTGTGTGTGTGTGTGTGTGTAAGCGTGTTCTATATGAATTTACAGCAAATGTGCATATTTCATAGTTTAGCTCTTGTGCTTATGTGTGAACATTTGAAAGGTAATAAATAGTGCAACAAAGTGTGTTACTGGTTGTGTGTGTGTGTGTTCATGCATGGTTTATGTGTTTACCTCTAGTTGTGGGTGGCTCTTACAGTCCATCCAGACAGGAGGAGAGGTAGAAGAGTAGTGATGGAAGACAGATCCAGAGAGGTTGTCAATCATCAGCATCTCTCCTTCAAATGAGTCCTTTATCAGCAGAGACACACTGTCCAGCCACTGACTCTCCTGGAACACACAGTTATTACATTGTTCATTATATCATATCCTGGAACACACAGTTATTACATGGTTCATTATATCATATCCTGGAACACACAGTTATTACATAGTTCATTATATCATATCCTGGAACACACAGTTATTACATGGTTCATTATATCATATCCTGGAACACACAGTTATTACATGGTTCATTATATCATATCCTGGAACACACAGTTATTACATGGTTCATTATATCATATCCTGGAACACACAGTTATTACATAGTTCATTATATCATATCCTGGAACACACAGTTATTACATGGTTCATTATATCATATCCTGGAACACACAGTTAATACATGGTTCATTATATCATATCCTGGAACACACAGTTATTACATGGTTCATTATATCATATCCTGGAACACACAGTTATTACATGGTTCATTATATCATATCCTGGAACACACAGTTATTACACTGTTAATGATATCATATCCTGGAACACACAGTTATTA
>QNTS01001990.1:103788-124491 GCA_003317085.1 Hucho hucho
ATCATATCCTGGAACACACAGTTATTACATGGTTTATTATATCATATCCTGGAACACACAGTTATTACATGGTTTATTATATCATATCCTGGAACACACAGTTAATACATGGTTCATTATATCATATCCTGGAACACACAGTTATTACATGGTTCATTATATCATATCCTGGAACAGGTGTAGACCTAGCGACATCTACACCTAGTGACATCTACACCTAGCGACATCTACACCTAGTAACATCTAAACCTAGTAACACCGTCATCTAGTGACATCTACACCGAGTAATATCCACACCTAGTAACATCTACACCTAGTCACACCGTCATCTATTGACATCTACACCGAGTAACATCCACACCTAGTAACATCTACACCTAGTCACACCTTCATCTAGTAACATCTACACCTAGTGACATCTACACCTAGTAACATTACACCTAGTGACATATACACCTAATGACATATACACCAAGTAACATCTACACCTAGTGACATCTACACCTAGTAACATCTACACCTAGTAACATCTACACCTAATAACATTAACTCCTAGTTACATCTACACTTAGTAACATCTACCCCTAGTGACATCTACACCTAGTGACATCTACACCTAGCGACATCTACACCTAGCGACATCTATACCTAGTGACATCTACACCTAGTAGCATCTACACCTAGTGACATCTACACCTAGTAACATCTACACCTAGTGACATCTAAACCTAGTGACATCTACACCTAGTAACATCTTCTCCTAGTAAAATTAACTCATAGTTACATCTACACCTAGTAACATATACACCTAGTCACATCTACACCTGGTGACATCTACACCTAGGGACATCTACACCTAGTGACATTTACACCTAGTGACATCTACACCTAGCGACATCTACACCTAGCGACATCTAGACCTAGCGACATCTACTCCTAGTGACATGTACTCCTAGTAACATCTACTCCTAGTAACATCTAC
Organism: Hucho hucho; assembly: GCA_003317085.1. NCBI lineage: Eukaryota > Metazoa > Chordata > Actinopteri > Salmoniformes > Salmonidae > Hucho > Hucho hucho. Next base: position 104,771 of record QNTS01001990.1, read on the forward strand.
TCCTAGTGACATCTACTCCTAGTGACATGTACTCCTAGTAACATCTACTCCTAGTGACATCTACACCTAGTGATATCTAAACCTAGTGACATCTACACCTAGTAACATCTACACCTAGTACTCCTAGTGACCATGTACTCCTAGTGACATCTACACCTAGTGACATCTACACCTAGTGACATCTACACCTAGTAACATCTACACCTAGTAACATCTACTCCTAGTAACATTAACTCCTAGTTACATCTACACTTAGTAACATCTACTCCTAGTAGCATCTACACCTAGTAACACCTACACCTAGTAACACCTACACCTAGTAACATCTACATCTACTAACATCTATTACAGAAGTATCGTTACAACATTACACATTCAAATAGTGACATCAAACTGGATATATTAACTGGTTACATTGTTATTTCAGTGTTAAGCTATGGCCATAGCTAGAGTAACCCAAGGAGACCCAATAGCCTGAAAGAGTTACCAAGCAGAGACACATCTGTGATAGATTTGATACATGTCTCTATTAAATGTTCAATAGCTAAATTAGATAACCGTTTAGGGAGCTGGCAGAATGTTATTACATTAATACAATGAAGTAGTAATCTATCTAAACTTCATTCTATAATTTTCTATCTTGAATCTCATCAGCAAAATAGTTCTTCTGTAATCATTCTTCTATGCAATTAGATTGACTGGAAAAATAGTAAAAAGAATAGCAACTGAACTGGCCCCATATTTCCATATTTAGTGTAATGTTTACTAAGAAACATTACTCTACATACATACTGCACTAAATAAACATTACCCTAAATACATACAGTACTAAGAACCATTACCCTAAATACATACAGTACTCATAAACACTACCTTAAATACATACAGTACTCATAAACACTACCATAAATACATACAGTACTCAGAAACATTCCCTTACATAGATACAGTACTAAGAAACATTACCTTAAATACATGCAGTACTAAGAAACATTCCTCTAAATGCATACAGTACTAAGAAACATTACACTAAATACATACAGTACTAAGAAACATTTCCCTAAATACATACAGTACTCAGAAATGTTACCCTAAATACATACAGTACTCAGAAACATTCCCCTAAATACATAAAGTACTAAGAAACATTACCCTACATACATACTGCACTAAATAAACATTACCCTAAATACATACAGTACTAAGAACCATTACCCTAAATACATACAGTACTCATAAACACTACCTTAAATACATACAGTACTCATAAACACTACCATAAATACATACAGTACTCAGAAACATTCCCCTAAATACATACAGTACTCAGAAACATTACCCTAAATACATACAGTACTAAGAAAAATTACCCTAAATACATACATTACTAAGAAACATTACCATAAATACATACAGTACTGAAGAAACATTACCCTAAATACATGCAGTACTAAGAAACATTCCCCTACATACATACAGTACTAAGAAACATTACCTTAAAAACATGCAGTACTAAGAAACATTCCCCTAAATGCATACATTACTAAGAAACATTACACTAAATACATACAGTACTCAGAAACATTACCCTAAATACATACAGTACTCAGAAACATTCCCCTAAATACATACAGTACTAAGAAAAATTACCCTAAATACATACATTACTAAGAAACATTACCCTAAATACATGCAGTACTAAGAAACATTCCCTTACATACATACAGTACTAAGAAACATTACCTTAAATACATGCAGTACTAATAAACATTCCCCTAAATGCATACAGTACTAAGAAACATTACACTAAATACATACAATACTAAGAAATATTACCTTAAATACATACAGCACTAAGAAACATTACCCTAAATACATGCAGTACTAAGGAACATTCCCCTAAATACATACAGTACTCAGAAACATTACCCTAAATACATGCAGTACTAAGAAACATTCCCCTAAATACATACAGTACTCAGGAACATTACCCTAAATGCATACAGTACTCAGAAACATTCCCCTAAATACATACAGTACTAAGAAACATTACCCTACATACATACTGCACTAAATAAACATTACCCTAAATACATACAGCACTAAAGAAACATTACCCTAAATACATACAGCACTAAGAAACATTACCCTAAATACATACAGCACTAAAGAAACATTACCCTAAATACATACAGCACTAAAGAAACATTTCCCTAAATACATACAGCACTAAGAAACAGTCCCCTAAATAGGTACAGTACTAAGAAACATTACCCTAAAAACATACAGTAGCAATAAACATTCCCCTTAATACATATAGCACTGAGAAACATTACCCCAAATACATACAGTACTCAGAAACATTACCCTAAATACATACAGTACCAAGAAACATTACCCTAAATACATACAGTACTCAGAAACATTCCCCTAAATACAAACAGTACTAAGAAACATTACCCTACATTCATACTGCACTAAATAAACATTACCCTAAATACATACAGCACTAAAGAAACATTACCCTAAATACAAACAGTACTAAGAAACATTACCCTAAATGCATACAGTACCCAGAAACATTTACCTAAATACATACAGTACCAAGAAACATTACCCTAAATACATACAGCACTAAAGAAACATTACCCTAAATACATACAGCACTAAAGAAACATTACCCTAAATACATACAGCACTAAGAAACAGTCCCCTAAATAGGTACAGTACTAAGAAACATTCCCCTAAATACATACAGTACTAAGAAACATTCCCCTAAATACATGCAGTACTAAGAAACATTCCCCTAAATACATGCAGTACTAAGAAACATTCCCCTAAATACATGCAGTACTAAGAAACATTCCCCTAAATACCAACAGTACTAAGAAACATTCCCCTAAATACCAACAGTACTAAGAAACATTCCCCTAAATACATGCAGTACTAAGGAAACAGGGACAGGCTGCTACATCCACAGGCTACATTTATTCTTTCTCTACAGCAATGGAAAAATCCAGTAAAGTGTACCGTCAGTGTTACAGTTATATAAACTGCAGCCAATGTCTAACACTGTGTCAGGTTTTGGGTATCTGGTAAGGTGAAATCAGGCGCAGGATAGCAGTGATGCGTGGACAAGTTATTTAATCAAACAAGGCACCAGTATACAACAACATACTAAAGGTGCATAAAAATACCGGTCACACCAAAAAATACACGAGCGTACAAAATCAAACACCCGGCAACCACTACCAGCCTCTAACAAACAAACCTGAACTGAATTACAAACACTCACACAAACATGGGGGAAACAGAGGGTTAAATAAATGCACATGTAATTGGGGAATTGAAACCAGGTGTGAAGAAAACAAAGACTAAGCAAATGGAATTTGAAAAGTGGATCGGCGATGGCTAGAAGACCGGTGACGTCGACCGCCAAACACCGCCCGAACAAGGAGAGGGACCGACTTCGGCAGAAGTCATGACAGTACCCCCCTCTTGACGCACGGCTCCAGCAGCGCGCCGACACCGACCTTGGGGACGACCCGGAGGACGAGGCGCAGGGCGATCCGGATGGAGACAGTGGAACTCCCGCAGCATCGAAGGGTCCAACACGTCCTCCACCGGCACCCAGCATCTATCCTCCGGACCGTACCCCTCCCACTCCACGAGGTACTGAAGGCCCCTCCTTCGACGCCTGCCGCCTCACGGCCCGTTGCAGGTGCACATGGGCGGCTCCCCAGGTCTCCTCCGAGCGCATAAACCATTCGTCCACCGCAGGAGCCTGTATCCATTTTTTCCCCATCACTATACAGTATATAACAATAGACTACATCTATACAGAGTCCAGATATTCCTCAGTGTGTGTGGGTTCACTTGTTAAGAATAGCACTGGAGTAGGCCCTGAATGACTGTATTACAAAACAGCAAAGGAACACATACACAAGCACGGACAGCCATGCACGTTTGCACGCACGCAGGAACACACCCTCCACGCATTCACACGCCTGAGTGACTATGGCTTAGTCCTAATAGGTTAATAATAAGGCCATTTCTATTTTTCTAGACAACAATAGTGCTGGCCACCTGGTGAGAACGTGCGCCTTAAAGAGAAGAGAGAGTCTATGCTCACTGAGTCTGTACATAGTCAAAGCTTTCCTTAAGTTTCTGTCAGTCACAGTGGTCAGGTATTCTGGCACTGTATACTCTCTGTTTAGGGCCAAATAGCATTCTAGTTTGCTCAGTTTTTTTGTTCATTCTTTCTTTCCTTCTTTCCAATGTGTCAAGTAATTATCTTATTGTGTTGCTGTCCTGGGGCTCTGTGGGGTCTGTGTTTGTGAACAGAGCCCCAGGACCGGCTTTCTCAGGGGACTATTCTCCAGGTTCATCTCTCTGTAGGTGACAGCTTTGTTATGGAAGGTTTGGGAATCACTTCCTTTAATCAGCCTAATTCTGCTCTGCATGCATTATTTGTTGTTTTACATTTGTCCCATTTTGTTTGCCAATTAGGGTGTGCAGGATGAATACGTGGTCTGTTGTACGGTAATTTGGTAAAAAGACAAGATTTAACATTTGTTCAGTACATTGTTTTCACTGAGGAAATGTACAAGTCTGCTGTTAATGATAATGTAGAGGATTTTCCCAAGGATGCTGTTGCCGCATATCCCACAGTAGTTATTAGGGTCAAATTTGTCTCCACTTTTGTGGATTGGGGTGATCAGACCTTGGTTCCAAATATTGGGGAAGACGCCAGAGCTAAGGATGATGTTAAAGAGTCTCTCTCTTTCTCTGTTTCTCTCACAGAGAGATGCATCCCGCCACCATTATCATTATCTGTCTCATTCCACAAAAAGAGTGCCTTTTGCATCCCTTCAGTAGAAATTGTGCACCAATATTGAATTTTAAAAGCCTGTTATATTACATGAAGTGTGTCTATTAGTCTTTTTTATAGTCACAAACAGTGAAGACCAGTAGAATCCACAGGGTCTAGAATAACTAGAATACTGTATATAAAACAGGGACGAGTCTGTATAGTCTGCCAGGTCTGGAATCCCATTACAAGTGTTACAGTAAAGGAAACACCTACCGTAGTGATGTTGTGAATTGTATTGCCTTAAAGGTGTAAACATTGATTTCTCATCATGGCAATTTCCTTCAGCTCCCCTCCAATCACTTAGCATCACCTCTCCTCTTTACACACATTCTCTCTTTACTTCTCTCTCTCTCCACCTTTCCCTCCCCCTCCTGTCGCTCACTCTCCTACAGATCTGTTTCTATTTTCATCTGTGTGTTTTCTCAATAATTCCTGCCTCCACACACGCCACGCACACACACAGACCCAATACACACACACACACAATACACACACATACCCAATACACACACAATTGTAGCTGTTGTGAATGAATAAATTGAGCTGGCCTCCAGGCCCCTAGTTACATCACCCAGGGGAGAGGAGAGGAGGGCAGACCAAAGAAGCTCCCTCCCTCCCTCCCTCCCTCTTATTAAGTTATTCTGTCAGCCAACACAAAGCTAAAAATGGCTCCTCAGTAAAGCCACGTTTATTTCTGTAAAGGTAGAACAGATCGTAGCAGGCAGCCGGTGAGTCATCCGTGTGTGTGTGTGTGTGTTTGCTTGTGTTTGCCATCGCACTATTATTCGGTTTTTAGTAATCTCACTGTGTGTGTGTGCGCGTTTGTGTTTATGTCTTCCAGGGCTTTGTGTTTGTGTGTGTGTGCACACTGACGGGTTAATATCGGAGGTCCTGAGTTTGAATTGAAAAGGTGATTAAATGCGCGGTGCAGTGTGTGTTTGCTCGTCTACCTCGCTGCAAAAGACTGACAACAAGGGTTGCCATGGTGATGGAGAGCGCCAGGCAAATTCACTGTGAAAGGTGCAGCTAGATGAAAATGTATTTCAATGTCCCTCTCCCTTCAACTCCCTAAAATCACATTGTTCTTTAATCAGCATCTATTTCAGGGGTCCCGAGAATAATATCCAAACCCCTCGAGATGTTTTCATCTGTAGAAACCAGAAACAGAACCCTGAATAAGAGTAGCTGTGTTTTTCTGCAGTAGTCTGGGCCACACCCCCGTTCTAGGGTACATCCCAAATGGCACCCAAATTCCCTGGTTAAAAGTAGTGCACTATATTGGGAATAGGGTGCCATTTGAGACACACTCTGGGTCACGGTGACATTGTACTGAATCTACATTATGACCTGTTCAGAGACTATGTCTGTTATTTGAATACCCAGGCCGACAAGATGAAACATCTCTCTCTCTCTCATCCCCCTGTCTCTCTCATCTCTCTCTCCCTCTCTCTCTCGCTGTCTCTCCGTATCTTCCCTGGCTATTCCTTTGTATTACATTATGAAAGGTTGAGTGAACAAACAGACAAACTGAGTTAAACAGGACTGATGGGCTGTCAGTCTAAAACACTGAGGATGTCAGAACAGGAAGGAGACTAAATGTCTCTGATTATCTTTATGTCTCCTCTGTCTTTTCTTGTTCTTGTTCTCTCTCTCCCTGTCATAATGACCTCAACCTTCCGTCTATGTACTACACACGATGTATCAGACTGTTTATATGTGTAATTCTTATAATATCAAATAGAAAGACAAATAGACAGAAACAGACAGACCCATACGGACAGAAATTAATTATTCCATCCATCTCACCTGTGCAGGAGAGTAGGGATCACGATTGTTCGGATCTTGCAGTGTTCCTGGATGCGTCATTGCCACGTGATGATGCATATTCCCCCTGGAGGAACTGCCTGGGACTCCCATCCCTCTCTCCACTCCTCCTCCAACTCCCCCACCTCCCCCTACTCCTCCACCTTTCTTCCCTCCTGCGCAGACTCCCTCTGGCCCCATGCAGCATAGGGCCCCCGTGGCCAGCTCCAGCTCAATCTCAGCGTCCATCTCCGCCTCCTCCTTGGCCTCCTTGTTGGAGTCGTCCAGGTGCTTCATCAACACCGCCACCACCACGTTGATCAGGACGAACTGGGCCGTCAACACAAACGACACAAAGTACATGGGAGAGATGAACTGCAGGCTGGGGTTGCAGGAGTAGTCAGGCCCGTACTCCGGAGGGCACTCCCTCAACGTGTCCTGGGGAGGGGGAAGAGGAATGTGGGAGAGAGGAGAAATAACAGGTGTCTGTTAGGTCAAGCCATGAAGTCCTGCTAAGACATTATTACATTTACGTAATTTAGCAGAAGCTCTTATCCAGAGCGACTTACAGTAGTGAGTGCATAGATTTTAATACTTTTTTCATACTGGTCGCCCATGGGAATCGAACCCACAACCAACTGAGCTAAACAGGACTATACAGAACTATACAGAAACAACAAGTTTTATTGAACAAATTCATGGACAAGAGTTAAGCATTCCAACTTGAAACAAAGATATCAATGTAAGACTTTGTGAGCAAATTGACCTGTCACACAATAACTGTAAGACATCCAGACATGAGCTAATTCTAGTCTCTTCTCTTTCATTTGTTCTGACCTTTTCACTGTGTAGTCTCAAGTGTTTCCTTCTTCCCCTCTTTTTCCTCCCTCTATCCCTCCCTCCCCTCTCTCTAGTCAGTACAGTGGTGATTCACTCTCTTTCTCTCTTCCCCCTCCCTCGTTCCAGGCAGTTTGCATCCAACACATCTCCAGGTAAAAGGCAGTGAAAGCTGGGGGGGTGACTGTGAAATGGGAGTGGGACACATTCCCCTATTTAAAAAGGCCATCTTTACAGAGAATTTACGCTGATCTGTGACAGGTATGGTTATGGTAGAGCTCAAGGAGAGGAGGATTGGAAGAGGAGGAGATTAAAAGAAAGGAAGCAGGAGGTCCCAGGTGCTGACGGTTCCGTTAAAGTTCACTATTTTACTCTCCTTCCTCTCCAGGTAGGGAGTAGGGTGAAGTCGCCCCTTGATGCTGATCTAAGGTCAGTTTTGAGTTTCCCCCTCCCTCAAGGTTAGGATAAGCTGAGGGAAAGTTGGATAAGTTTTCCTGGAACAGCAATGGTCTTCTTAGGCAGCAGGACATAGGCTTGGGGCCACAGGGCTTGTAATTACTCTAAAACCTCTCTGCAGTTTAGAAGCCAGGCACCAAATAGCAACCACATACATCAAAATGAATAATACAACCCAAATAGCAACACATTGAAACATGGTAATCCAAGTAATGTTGGATTAAAGTATTAGATGATCAACAATCTCATTTACTCTAATAAACACTCCATAGAACACCATGTAGAAGTCCATCCATACCTTCATGATCCCATTCCAGTTGTCCCCAGTGGAGACCTGGAACAGAGTGAGGAAGGCCATGCCAAAGTTCTCAAAGGTAGCATGGCGGCTCATCCCCTCACATGGGTAGTCCTCGTTACACACTGGGAAAGGAGAGTAGGGAGGGAGGAATGGAGGAATGGGGGAGGGAGACATGGGGGAGGGATGGGGAGGTAAGAGAGAGTGAGAGATAAGGGGAGAGAGAAACAAATAGAGAAAGATAGATACAGAGAGGGGGGAACAGGGGGAAAGACAAAGGGATAGAGGGAGAGATAAAGTTACATGAAGAGAAACCAACAGTTTATATAGAGAACATTTATCCGTTCAGTCCTCTTAGAAACCAACAGTTTATATAGAGAACATTTATCCGTTCAGTCCTCTTAGAAACCAACAGTTTATATAGAGAACATTTATCCGTTCAGTCCTCTTAGAAACCAACAGTTTATATAGAGAACATTTATCTGTTCAGTCCTCTTAGAAACCAACAGTTTATATAGAGAACATTTATCTGTTCAGTCCTCTTAGAAACCAACAGTTTATATAGAGAACATTTATCCGTTCAGTCCTCTTAGAAACCAACAGTTTATATAGAGAACATTTATCCGTTCAGTCCTCTTAGAAAGCAACAACAGCAGACGTGGTTGTTTGCTCCTGGTCTTTAAGCTGTCTTGGCTCATTGTTTACACATCTCTCTCCTTACTACAGTTACATTTGGCTCTAATCCTTTGCTCAAGACTGATGGGATGAGAGATAACCTCCAGCAGACATGACTAGAGTCCATAGAGAGTGTGACAGTTTGAAGACAGGCCTAGCTGCTGTGTTATTGTTTCTCCTGCCTAGTCTCCATGATACTTCTCGGCTCTGGCTGCGTCCAGATACTTTACTACAAGTCCCTTTCTATTTTGGTCTTGGCTCTCTGTCTGTAATCTAACAGGATTGGATATGTACAACTCTGAATGTGGCGCGCCATTGGGTATACAGGGTTTTGTTCCAGCCCATCACTACCAACTCACCCAGTTCTCCAAACAGCTCAACCCCCAGTGCTGCATAGATGAAAAACAGGAGCATGAAGAGCAAGCCCAGGTTCCCCACCTGAAACACACATAGGAGCAGTATTAGGAACTGTTTCTGCTCTATATTCTATTCGTATTGAATCGTTATTTTGACAGGGAGTCATGCTGAGTCCAAGGTCTTTTACAGAGAGCTGTTACAGAGAATCTCAGTGCTAGAGGTATCACTCCAGACACCCTGGTTCAAATCCAGGCTGTATCACAACCGGCTGTGATTGGGAGTCACATAGGGCGGCGCACAATTGGCCCAGCGTCATTCTGGGTTTGGCCGGTGTAGGCCGTCATTGACTTGCCTAGTTAAATAAAGGTATAAATAAAAATATGGATGAACACTGTAGTGACAAAAATATACACAAGCAAAAACAAAGATAAATAACACAATCATAGAAAACAAACACATTTTTCTGTAAAAAGGTCCTCAATCAGCCGTCTGGATTGACCTAGAGGCACCAAATCATAAATTTTTTAGGCAAACATTCTGAACAGTGCATCCCACTGAAAGAACAGCAGGTGTTTTGGCCTTGACTTTTACCAAGCAACAAAACCTATTGGTCCCAGCATCCACGTTGTGGCACAGCCTCTACCGTATCAGAATCCTCAGTAGAAGCATAATTTACTAGTTGTTCTGCCTTTCGCTTGGGCAGGCCTGCTACCAAAAAAATAGAAGTGAAAGCTAGACATGTGGTGCACGACCAAAGCCTAAGTCCTACATCGTATCAGAATCCCCAAGAGGAGCCTAAGGAGGGAATTGGGAAAGTGGTCAGTTCACGTAACCTTACGTGTGACTGTGTAGTTGGAAGCCACCCAGGACACACAGCAGTAGATCCCTCTCTTTCTGCTGAATGGGACTGCATAAAGAGGTTATGTAGTAAATATGCTCAGAAAACACTATCCCATTAGTGAGACACAGCAGCCAGCACACGGCTCTGTCTGGTCTGGTCCCCTGGGGGAGGAGGCTCTACTGGCCCGATCTAGCCTGTTCTGGCCTGATCTAGCCTGCTCTTGCCTGATCTAGCAATAGGAGACACACTACACATCACTTCCTGTTGAATGCAGAACGAGGGAGAGTTCAGTTTTGTTGTTTTGAAATGTTTGTTGTTTTGAAAGTGTATTGGAAAGTTCTTAGTAGCTAGCTAACTTTTAGAACCCGCGACACAGTTGGCATCAGTTGCTGGGACTGATAGTTTCTGTCCAGTGATCCTGCCAACCAAGGACGGGTCTGAAGATCAATTTGGCGTAGCAGCTAGCTTAGCTGGGTTTTCTTGAGGGTTTTAACGCAGCCCGCGATGCGGTTAGCCATTGTGGCAGATTGTTTGTGGCTGTCTAGATCCCTGCTGTTTGTTGTTTTCAATCTTCCCTGTGACCTGCCCTGTCTGGAACTGCGAGGAGTAACAGCGTAACCTACGCTGCTCGCTACCATGACAAAGACCAAAGCCGGTAGGAGTACAGTTGAGGACAGTGGTGTCTCTCTTTCACACGTGAAGGACCTTTTAAATGATCAAAAAGAGTATAAGCAGTTGTTACAACAACAACAAAATAGCTTAAAATGTTTTGTCCAAATACTGGTGGATTCACCAATTAAAATAATGGACAACCTGACCAGAGAGGTCCAGGACCTGAAGAACAATTAGTAGTTTTCCCAGGGTCAGCTCGATGAGTTGAAACAGGAAAACGGCAAGATGACAGCAATCTGTAAGTTGTTGAGAGAGGACATCAGTTCTTTATGTGAATCCATGATAACAATGACGGATAAATCAGACTTTCTGGAGGGACAACATGGTTGCGGATGGAATTGCAGAATCTCCACATGAGACCTGGACGGAGTCTGAGGACAAAGTGAGGGAAATGATATCTGAGAAATTGAAGATGGACCACTGGAAGATTGAGGTGGAGCGTGCCCACAGGACTGGAAAACCCACCACCGGCCCATGTGACAGGCCCGATAGTGGTCAGGTTCCTGAGGTTCAAGGACAAGGTAGCTGTTCTGGAAAGAGCCAAGAACTTGAGAGGAACATATATCTTCCTCAACAATGTCTATCCTGAAGCTGTGCGCCAGAAGATGAAAAAACTTCCCAGCCATGAAAGCTGTCAGAGCGTGTGGGGACTTTGCTTACATCTGCTATGACAGGCTCATTGTTCACCTTCCCAGAAGCCTGGAAGGGATGAGAGAGCCAAGCCTATGGGTTCGTAGCTTCAACCCTGCAGCACACACACACGCACGCACGCACGCACGCACGCACGCACGCACGCACACACACACACACACACACACACACACACACACACACACACACACACACACACACACACACACACACCAATTGATTAATGGACAGCTGAATGTATATATTTTTCTCTTGCTTTGTTTGCTCTTTTCAGTATTATGTCTATCTCTGATAAGCTACCCAGGAAAGGGCTGAAAATAGCCTATTTTAATATATGTAGCCTTAAGGTTCATGAAATCAATACCTTGCTAACATCAGATAACATTAATCTATTAGCCATTTCTGAGACTCACTTAGATAACTCATTTTATGATACAGCAGTAGCAATACAAGAATATAACATGTATAGAAGAGACATAAATGCTTATGGGGGAGGTGTTGCTGTATATATTCAGAGCCATATCTCTGTAATGCTTAGAAAAAACCTTATGTCAAGTGTTATTTAAGTGTTCTGGTTGCAGGTTTACTTGTCACATCTAAAGCCTTTTCTTTTGGGGTGTTGCTATAGGCCACCAAGTGCTAACAGTCAGTATCTAAATAATATGTGTGAAATGCATGATAGTGTATGTGATGTAAACGGAGATGTCTACTTTCTTGGGGACCTGAATATTGACTGGCTTTGATCAAGCTGTCCGCTCAAGAGGAAGCTTCTCACTGTAACCAGTGCCTGTAATCTGGTTCAGGTTATTAATCAACCTAACACAGTGTTTACAAACACTATGTAGAACTTTGTACTAAAGCTGTATCCGTACCCATTGGATGCAGTGATCACAATATAGTGGCTGTATCCAGGAAAGCCAAAGTTCCAAAAGCTGGGCCTAAAATTGTGTATAAGAGATCATATGTGGATGATGTTAAAAATATTTGTTGGTCTGATGCGATTAATAGGGAGCATCCAGACGCTGCACTTGATGGATTTATGAAATTGCTTCTTCCAATTATTGATAAACAAGCACCTGTTAAGAAACTGACTGTTAGAACTGTTAAGGCTCCATGGATTGATGAGGAATTGAAAAACTGTATGGTTGAAAGAGATGGGGCAAAAAGAGTGGCTAATAAGTCTGGCTGCACATCTGACTGGCTGACTTACTACAAATTGAGAAGTTATGTGACTAAACTCAACAAAAAGAAGAAGAAACTGTATTATTAAGCCAAGATCAAAACTTTGGAGTACTTTAAATGAAATTATGGGCAGAAAGACAAATTCGAATCAGATGGCTTATTCATCACAAAACCATTTGATGTTGTCAATTATTTTAATGTTTACTTCATTGGCAAAGTGGGCAAACTTAGGCAGGAAATGCCAACAACAAACAGTGAGCCATTCTATTCATGCATAAAAAAAACTAATAATGAAAGAAAAGCATTGCAAGTTTGAATTTTGTAAAGTTAGTGTGGGAGAGGTGGAAAGATTATTGTTATCGATCAATAATGACTAACCTCCTGGCATTGACAACTTCGATAGAAAGCTACTGAGGATGGTAGCTGACTCTATAGCCACTCCTATCTGTCATATCTTTAATCTGAGCCCTAGAGTAAATTCTTTGTCCTCAGGCCTTGAGGGAAGAACAAAGTAATTCCGCTACCCAAGAGTGGTAAAGCGGCCTTTACTGGTTCTAACAGTATACCTATAAGCTTGCTGCCAGCTCTTAGCAAACTGTTGAAAAAAATGGTGTTTGACCAAATACAATACTATTTCTCTGTAAACAAATGAACAACAGACTTTCAGCATACTTATAGAGAAGGGCACTCAACATGTACTGCACTGACACAAATGACTGATGATTGGTTGAAATAAATTGATAATAAGAAGATTGTGGGAGCTGTACTGTTAGATTTCAGTGCAGCCTTTGATATTATTGACCATATCCTTTTGTTGAAAAAACATGTTTTGGCTTTTCAACCTCTGCCATATCGTGGATTCAGAGCTATCTATCTAATAGAACTCAAAGGGTTTTCTTTAATGGAAGCTTCTCTAATGTCAAACATATAAAGTGTGGTGTACCGCAGGGCAGCTCTCTAGGCCCTCTACTCTTTTCTATTTTTACCAATGACCTGCCACTGGCATTAAACAAAGCATGTGTGTCCATGTATGCTGATGATTCAACCATCAGCATCAGCAACCACAGCTAATGAAGTCACTGAAACCCTTAACAAAGAGTTGCAGTCTGTTTTGGAATGGATGTCCAGTAATAAACTGGTCCTGAACATCTCTAAATGATGTTATTATATTTGGTACAAATCATTCCCTAAGTTCTAGACCTCAGCTGAATCTGGTAATGAATGGTGTGGCTGTTGAACAAGTTGAGGAGACTAAATTACTTGGCAATACCTTAGATTGTAAACTGTCATGGTCAAAACATATAGATTCAATGGTTGTAAAGATGGGGAGAGGTCTGTCCGTAATAAAGAGATGCTCTGCTTTTTTGACACCACACTCCAAACAACAAGTTCTGTAGGCTCTAGTTTTGTCTCATCTTGATTGTCCAGTCGTGTGGTCAAGTGCTGCAAGGAAAGACCTAGTTAAGCTGCAGCTGGCCCGTCTTGCTTTTCATTGTAATCAGAGGGCTGATATAAATACTACGACCCTGGGTCTCGACCCAGCCCTGTGCAACTGGGTCCTGGACTTCCTGACGGGCCGGTCCCAGGTGGTGAGGGTAGGAAACAACATCTCCACCCCGCTGATCCTCAACACTGGGGCCCCACAAGGGTGCGTTCTCAGCCCTCTCCTGTACTCCCTGTTTACCCATGACTGCGTGGCCAAGCACGCATCCAACTCAATCATCAAGTTTGCTGACGACACTACAGTGGTAGGCTTGATTACCAACAACTACGAGACGGCCTACAGAGAGGAGGTGAGGGCCCTCGGAGTGTGGTGTCAGGAAAATAACCTCTCACTCAATGTCAGCAAAACAAAGGAGATGATCGTGGACTTCAGGAAACAGGAGAGGGAGCACCCCCCTATCCACATCGAGGGGACAGTAGTGGAGAAGGTGGAAAGTTTTAAGTTCCTCGGCGTACACATCACGGACAAACTGAATTGGTCCACCCACACAGACAGCGTGGTGAAGAAGGCGCAACAGCGCCTCTTCAACCTCAGGAGGCTGAAGAAATTCGGCTTGTCACCAAAATCACTCACAAACTTTTACAGATGCACAATCGAGAGCATCCTGTCGGGCTGTATCACCGCCTGGTACGGCAACTGCTCCGCCCACAACCGTAAGGCTCTCCAGAGGGTAGTGAGGACTGCACAGCGCATCACCGGGGGTAAACTACCTGCCCTCCAGGACACCTACACCACCCGATGTCACAGAAAGGCCAAAAAGATCATCAAGGACAACAACCACCCGAGCCACTGCCTGTTCACCCCGCTATCATCCAGAAGGCGAGGTCAGTACAGGTGCATCAAAGCTGGGACCGAGAGACTGAAAAACAGCTTCTACCTCAAGGCCATCAGACTGTTAAACAGCCATCACTAACATTGAGTGGCTGCTGCCAACATACTGACTTAAATCTCTAGCCACTTTAAACATAGGAATTGGATGTAACAAATGTATCACTAGCCACTTTAAACAATTTTGTATATAATGTTTACGTATCCGACATACTCATATCAAATGTATACACTGTACTCTAAACCATCTACTGTATCTTGCCTATGCCGTTCGGCCATCGACCCAAATCTCTAGCCACTTTAATAATTATAATTGGATGAAATAATGTATCACTAGCCACTTTAAACAATGCCATTTATATAATGTTTACATATCCTACATTACTCATCTCATATATATATATNTTGCAACAGCTAATGGGGATCCTAATAAAATACCAAAAATACCAAAAAGCCTGATCTAGCCTGCTCTATCCAGATCTAGCCTGCTCTATCCAGATCTAGCTTGCTCTAGCCTGATCTAGCCTCTACCAGGCGAACAAATCTCAAGACAAACAGTCACAGACGTGAATCTGTTTTTCATAGAAGAACACGACCCAGGTTTATTAAGATAGGAGTGTTTAGTGAGGGTTAGAGACCAAGGTCGTGTTCAGCAGGTACTGAATGTCCGGGAAAGTTTTTGAAACCAACAAAGGAAAGTGTGTGTTCTTAGTGGACAAGTACAGGTGATAACACCTCCATTTCCAAAGGTTTTCTCCCGTTTGGGTCAACTGAACATGTCCCAGG
Source organism: Hucho hucho (assembly GCA_003317085.1). Classification (NCBI taxonomy): domain Eukaryota; kingdom Metazoa; phylum Chordata; class Actinopteri; order Salmoniformes; family Salmonidae; genus Hucho; species Hucho hucho. The sequence goes on from QNTS01001990.1 coordinate 120,531, forward strand.
TCAGCAATGTCTAAGTTATGTGGAAATTATGTAGTGACAGTTCTATAAAAATCTCTTAAGCACTTTAGATCCAGACTTTGTTTGTCATACTGTCAGTCTCAGTCTCTCGTCAGACTGTCTCAGTATGATACCGAGTTCCCTTTGGGCCAGAACTAATGCAAGCTCTCCCCAGCTACCTCCCCAGCTACCAGCTACAGTTAATTAGTGATGTATCTACCAGGGAGACCGTAGATCTTACACTACTGGGGATGATTTAAGCACCTCTGAAAATAGCACTATTCCATTGAGATCAGTTTAATGATCTGTGATTCTTAATGACATGTTTCTATGAGGGGTGATCCAAGCAAGCGAGAGACAAACAAAGGGTGAATTTATCCCGGGTGAAACCTGGGTCAGTGATAAGTGAGTCTTGAATAACTTTGATCTGTGCACGTAGCTAAGAGCATGCTATGCCAGCCAGGATCCATTAACTTTTGCTGTGTTTTGGTCCCCAATGCTAATGTTAACTAGTGAATAGTGGCTGTGGCTATAGATGCAAACCCAGAGAGAGGATAGCTAATCTCTCCCGGCCAAGGGACTAGTTTTAAGGAAGTCTGTATTTTCTGAGAAAAAATCACAGGGATAAACAAAAATGAGTAGCTAAGAGAATGGTACAAGATGTTGCTCTGAGCACTCGTAATGAGCTTTTTGAAAGCAGAAATGGTGATATTCAAGCAGCGTTGCCTCCTGCCATATGCTATATCTGAAGTTTATAACCCAGCCCCTGGAGGAGATAAAACAACTGGCTTTAGTGGTGATGTGATGTGACTGAACGGCACCACTACCACCTAGTGAACAGCAGATGGTAGCCATTTTAGCTCAGTTGGGGAGAAATGGGATAATGTTGGATAATAGCTGATTCTAGTTGGGTAATGTGACACTTTATTTTAGGCAGATCCTGTTAATAAGAGATGGCGTTGGTCGTAATGTGTTTGAGTGTTAGCTTCAGCTAGCTAGCTAACATCTGTCAGGGGCTTCTCCATGCAACACCATTACTCTCAGTCTTGACAGTGTGCAACACTACCCTGGCAGGTGATTTTTCACCTCCTTCTCAAGATGTAACTATGGCAGACTGATTGTCTCCTCTCATCCCACACACACACACACACACACACACACACACACACACACACACACACACACACACACACACACACACACACACACACACACACACACACACACACACACACACACACACACACACACACACACACACATTTAAGGATACAACCACACACACACCTCTTTAATCACCTTGGTGTTAATTACCTGCCTAATGCCCTTGGGGAGACGACCCAGGGCCCTGTGTTAATATGAGAGAGGGATCGATAGCAGCAGAGGAGAGAAGATCCGTTCTGCCTTACCTCCGTCTTCCCTATACTCCTTCCTTCTCATTGCCTGTTCTCCCTGCCTGCTCTCTTTCACTCACTCTCTACCTCTCTCTCTCTCTTTCTCTCTCTCTCTCTTTCTCTGTGGGAATGGTGTGGTCTGGTCCAAACCTTATTAGGAAAAGGAGTCATGTCATTCCAGCCCAACCACACTTAATTTCTTAATGTAGTAGAGGTATTAATATCAGTGTATTCCAGCCAGAAACAACCCCTAGCCACTTGTAGAGATTAGAAAGGATATGAGAGGTGTATGCAATATGGTCAAACTCCGTCCAAGCATATTAGAGTGAAAGATTGAGCTACTTCCATATCGCATGATGTCAAATCCTTTCACATCTACATGAGGTGCCTAGGCAATAGTGGTTATGGGCCTAGGGGCTGTTTCTAGACCAGGGCGGTATTCATAGTGTCTCAGAATAGGAGTACTGATCTAGGATCAGTTTATCCTTTTAGATCCTAATGAATAAGACAGGGGGGACCTAATCCTAGATCAGCACTCTTTATGAACACAGTCTTTTCCCAGAGCACTCTCCATAGTCCTGAAAGCACACACTGATGTAGCTACTGTTTGAAGATCATCATCTCATTTGATTGTTTGATTGTTTGCAGCTGCCATCATCTACATAATAACCCTTAGTAGAACAGCTTGTTGAAAAACAGATAAAAATGCCTGTTAATTTTCTGTTCAGTTTCTCCCACTGAACATGTAAACAGTGCCTCTAATCCTAGCCATAACCATTCAATCAGCCCCTCTGTTTGTCTGCACTCATCATATATAGGAGCTATGTATGTGTGCATGTCTGTGTGTATGTGTGTGTGTGTGTGTGTGTGTGTGTGTGTGCGAGTGTGTGTGCACGTGTGAATTTGTGTGTGTGTGTGGCAGTGTGGCCAGTCTGAGTCACCAATTAGCACTGCCCAGAAATCTAGAGAGAGGCCACACATTTCTGGTCATTGATCTGCCTGTCCTAGTTGCAGTTTGGGTCTCCCTTTTCTACCGCACCGCTCTCCCTCAGGCCTCAAATTTAGGATTCCCAGGGCAGTGTGTGGGGGGAGGGGGGCTGTTTTGGCCTGTGTTGAGCATTGTCATAGTATTGGCTCACCCAACGTTTGTCTGTCTGGGTGTGTATGTGTGTGTGTGTGTGTGTGTGTTTGTGTGTCTGTCTGGGTGTGTATGTGTGTGTGTTTGTGTGTGTGTTTGTACCTGTGGTAGGGCTTGGACCACCGTATCCAGCAGAGCTCTCATTCCTTTAGCCATCTTCAGCAGCTTCAGAACTGGGATGGAGAGAATAGATGGAGAGAGAGAGAGATAAAGGTTATGATGAGAGCTGGGGAGAGGAGAATTGGAGGGGGAGATTATAAATGCTGGGCATTTAGGGAATTCCCTCCGGTTCAATTCTGGACTAAATGGGAAACATCCAGCCTCCGAAAGGTCACAGCTAAATTTATACCCAGCACACACGCACTGACAGACACTGTCATACACACACACTCTCTCCCTCTCTCATGGCCTTCTCACTGGCCCAACCATTAGTCATGAGCTGTAGCTTGGTAGGATTAATGATGAAGCATTGATCCTCTGCTGACTGGGTCTGAACACTGGGTCTGAACATTGGGTCTGAACACTGGGTCTGTGGACTGAATCTGAACACTGGGTCTGAACACTGGGTCTGCACACTGGGTCTGAACACTGGGTCTGTACACTGGGTCTGCACACTGGGTCTGAACACTGGGTCTGCACACTGGGTCTGAACACTGGGTCTGCACACTGGGTCTGAACACTGGGTCTGTACACTGTGTGTGTGCATGCTATCCATAGATTCCAGAGGGGGGTGAGTAGGAAAGGTGTTATACTGTGTGTGTATGTGTCTGTGTGTCTGTGTGTCTGTGTGTGTGTGCCAGGGTGCGACTAAACACTCACAAGCACCTCTCCTCTCTCTCCCTCCTTCTCCCTCCTCCCTCTCCCTCTCCCTCTCTCTCCCTCTCCCTCTCCCTCTCCCTCTCCCTCTCATTACCTCGTGCAATCCTCAACACCCTCATGATACGTATGATGGTAGGGTTGATGGGGAGAGAAGCGCTGTAGTCGATCTCCTCCAGAGTGATGCCCATCACTGACAGCAACACGATGGCCAGATCCAACTGGTTCCACCTACACACAGAGTCAGAGAGCAAAGGGTAGTCACACTGGAGGCCATGTTCCATCAGGGTCATTCACCTACTGTACAGGTACAGACATGTGTGTGTGTGTGTTGTGTGTGTACTCTATGTGTGTGCCCAGTAACCCAGTCTGTTTCCACCTGCCTGCTTCTCCACTATGACCCAGTTTAAGACACGCTGAGAAAAGTCATATCCCTAAATCTGAGGATGCAGAGAGACTGTCCTGCCAGACACCACTGATGGCATAGAAAAGAGACAAGGTGCTGCCCAATCACGCTAACATACATCTCTCTCTCTCTCTCTCTCTCTCTCCATCCTTTACCTCTTTTTCTTCTTCCTCATTTATTTTATCTCCTCTCTCTCTTCCAACCCCTCCC
>QNTS01001990.1:135399-152623 GCA_003317085.1 Hucho hucho
TATTTTGGTTTCATCTGACCATATGACATTCTCCCAATCCTCATCTGGATCATCCAAATGCTCTCTAGCAAACTTCAGACGGGCCTGAACATGTACTGGCTTAAGCAGGGGGACACGTCTGGCACTGCAGGATTTGAGTCCCTGGCGGCGTAGTGTGTTACTGATGGTAGGCTTTGTTACTTTGGTCCCAGCTCTCTGCAGGTCATTCACTAGGTCCCCCCGTGTGGTTCTGGGATTTTTGCTCACCGTTCTTGTGATCATTTTGACCCCACGGGGTGAGATCTTGCGTGGAGCCCCAGATCGAGGAAGATTATCAGTGGTCTTGTATGTCTTCCATTTCCTAATAATTGCTCCCACAGTTGATTTCTTCAAACCAAGCTGCTTACCTATTGCAGATTCAGTCTTCCCAACCTGGTGCAGGTCTACAATTTTGTTTCTGGTGTCCTTTGACAGCTCTTTGGTCTTGGCCATAGTGGAGTTTGGAGTGTGACTGTTTGAGGTTGTGGACAGGTGTCTTTTATACTGATAACAAGTTCAAACAGGTGCCATTAATACAGGCAACGAGTGGAGGACAGAGGAGCCTCTTAAAGAAGAAGTTACAGGTCTGTGAGAGCCAGAAATCTTGCTTGTTTGTATGTGACCAAATACTTATTTTCCACCATAATTTGCAAATAAATTCATAAAAAATCCTACAATGTGATGTTCTGGATTTTTTTTCCTCATTTTGTCTGTCATAGTTGAAGTGTACCTATGATGAAAATTACAGGCCTCTCTCATCTTTTTAAGTGAGAGAACTTGCACAATTGGTGGCTGACTAAATACTTTTTTGCCCCACTGTATTGGTATAGTTAGATTGAGTGGTACATTTTGGATGTGTGTGTACATTCAGGGGCAGTGGCTTCAGGAGATTGCAAGGCAGCAATAAGAATGAGTGATTACGAGGACATCGAATAAAAAAGGCCCATAATTTAAATATTTAAATCAAGCAACACAGTCAGAGCAGAAATCCAATGCATATTATTACCATGATTATTATTATTATCATTATAGACTCTGACTGACTGGCATTGAAGCCAAATTATCACTTAGCATGAGACTGACGAGAGTAGAAAAGACTGCTGCGTATATACGGTACTGTATGACTATAATGATCATCTAATATAATGATATTACTGCCTAGTCCTGGACTGTACATTTGCGCCTAATGACTGTACTGCCTATCCTCCTGAGAACCAGCAATTAATTTTGGTCCTCTCGAATGGACATTCGTTTTTGGGCCGTATCTCTAAGGCCATACATGCCACTGTGTTAGGTCCTGTTGTACCTCTGAGAGGATATTCTGGGCTTTTCAAGGAAGTCACATGTTGGGTGTCACTTTGATCATGTTTTATTTCTGGTTCCTCAAAATGGCTACCATCACAATTAGCACATTTTATGGTAAGTGTGTGTTATTGTGTAATTATTATTTTTGTGAGTTTGATATTGAAGTTGTTTCTAATAGGTAAATATCTCAGGAATAGTTTGGGGAGTTTTCAGAGCAGTGTAATATTGTTTCACATTAAATAAGAGGTTGTTAATACATGTCCTCTGTAGTGGACATCAGGAAGTGACAACTAGGTTTTTAACCTACTGTCCCCATTTACATACAATGAAACAAATAAATACAAATATGTGACTTGTTTCAGGAAACTAGGTGACACTACTTCATCGGAGAGGCATTTAAACGTAAACATTTATATTTTATTGAAAATGCGTTTTTTGCCAGTGATACCTTCTGGAATATGTTAAATATAATGTGCCTTAATAACAAACTTGTATTCCATCCGTAAATACAAACAAAATCGTTAAATTATGAGCCTAGTTGGTTTAGCCACAGAAAAAGTCAGCAACCTTTCCGCTAGCCATGATTGGCTGAGAAAATGGATGGGCTGGACATGCTGGGAGTTTGGATTGGTCTGCCATGTAGCATGTTTCTGTCTATAATGTGAGCTACTCAGTATGTGTTGATAGTCCTTTCTACCGCGCAGTTTTTGAAAGATAAAACGTTAGCCATCGAGAACAACAAAGGTTTTGCTACTTTCTCGACAACATTGATACCCTGAATTTAGCGGGCGCTATCGACAGATCAGTTGGAAAAAGTGATAGGCTACATTCTGCACACGCCACAGTCAGTGTAAACTGGAGTGACTTGACACAACGCTGGCCAAACAAGATGTAGCTACAAACAAAACAGAGTTAAATGGTTCCAGTCTGCCGTGAAGCGTTCATCTATGTATACGGGTAAGAGTCTAGCTACATTTTCAGAAAGTCATATTCATTGCAAGTTAAAGCGTACTGTTAGCTAGCTAGAGAACGTTAGCTTGCTGGCTCGCTAGCTAACGTTACATGTATGATCTGTGGAGTAATATTATTGGAAATTCATTTGCATTGCTTGTTATAGCAAGAGAGATCCCCTGATGTGTAACAGTGACAGGCTGTCAGTATATGTATACTATATCTAACCCTAGGTATAAACTGAGGTCAAAATAACTCATGACAATAATTATATATACAGCCTATACTGACAAGAGCCCTGTGTGTACAGTACAGTGTATTAGGGTGATTGTTATCTAAGCCTATAGCTATGGCCTGGGGAAACAGATACAGAGACTGATGATTATACTCCTTACTGCCTATACTGACAAGAGCCCAGTGCGTCAGAATACATTGTATCTAAGCCTTAACCATGGCCTGGGGAGAGACAGACGTGATTATACAGCCTATACTGACAGAAGCCCAGAGTGTGTATACTGTAGCGTGGCAGGTAGACTAGTGGTAACAGCATTAGGCCAGTAACCGAAAGGTCGCTGGTTCGGATATCCAAGTCGACAAGATGAAAAATCATTAGATGTACCCTTGAGGAAGGCACTTAATCCCCATTTTCTCCAGGGGAGCCGTACTACTATGGCTGACCATGTAGAACAACACATTTCACTGCACTTATCTGGTGTATGTGAAAATAAATATATATTTTTACTACAGGCTATCTAGAGAATGCTTATATCAATGGCCTAGGGAGAGACTGATTGACTGACTAATTGACAGACAGGGGGTAATGTGATCAGGCCTAAAAGCAGAGGAAGAGAGACAGAGACATGAGGTGGTGTGTTCCACTCAGCCAGGGGCCTGACAAGTTTGTTGCTCCTCTGGTAGATTGGTCAATAATTGATTCGTTTGCATAATTGATGCCCCCTCTTGTGCCAGAACCCTCCGCGGAGAACAGAATGGAGGAATGGAGGGAGAGAGAGAGGGCAGGAGAGAGAGGGTGGAAAAGAATAAGAGAGAGAGAGAGAGAGAGAGAGAGAGGAAGGAAGGGAGAGAGAGAGAAAGGGAGGGCTAGAGAGACGGGGTGAAAGAGATTGACGGCGACTGAAAGATTGACGGCGAATTAATGTCATTGCTTAATTGCTTGTCTTGAGTGGAATGGAGAGACTTCCAAGGAGAAAAGAGGGAGCGATTGAGGGAGGGAGAGTGAGGATGACAAAAATGAGAGAAAAACATTTAGCTTAACAAGTACTGTAATAAAAAAAATCTCACAAAGATAAGTTCCCCTTGCGAGGAAAACGGCACTTAGCCTTTTTCTATAATTTTTTTATGAGATTGGAGAACACAGGGATCTATCTTAGACCATTCCTCCATACAGAATCTTCTTTCCAGATCCTTGATATTCTTCAGTCTGCGCTCACGGACTGTGCTCTTTAATTCAAACCACAGGTTTTCAAGTCCAGAGACTGAGCTGGCCATTGCAAAATGTTGATTTTGTGGTCAGTTAACAATTTCATTGTGGATTTTGATGTGTGCTTGTCTTTCTGGAAGATCCACTTACGGCCAAGTTTCAGCTTCCTGACAGAGGCAACCAGATTTTTGGCAAAAATGTCCTAGTTGACCTTAACAAGGGCCCCAGGACCAGTGGAAGCAAAATAGCCCCATAACATCAAAGATCCACCACCATGTTTTACAGTATGAGGTTATTTCTGCATATGAAGAGTTTACTTCCAAAACGCTATAAATCCACACATTTTTCACATTTGTGTTTTTTCATCATAAATTAATGCTTAATGCACCTTTATGTGCATATTACATATTACTTAATATTACTGTCCTCAGATTTTAAATTCAGATGTGTATTATAACTTATCCTGTATATTTAACATCTACATTCAACACATCATACATCTAGCCTCATGCTCGTGTTTGGTTAGAAATAGGTCTCATTCCAAATGTCACCCTGTCCCTAGTGTACTACTTTTGACCAGGGCCCAGGTCTCATATTACTGCATTGAATAATTTGATGTCACAAATGTATCATTTGTACAGTTATTTACTAAAAATGAACTTATTTGTCACATTTGACTGTGTAAAACCTTGCAGTGCTACTTTTTTCTCTGCGAGTGAGATGCATATATCTCATTTTGCAACAAAATATGACTGTTTGTCTCTGAAATGGAAGCATATAGTGAAAGGTTTCAAACAAATACATATCTGTCATTGGACAACCCCATGCAATATTTAGATGGGAAAAAAACACACCAATCTCTTTAGAAAGTTCTTTAAACAAAAGAAAATGAATTTACCAACATTTCTGAAAATGGATATACAGCATTTTAGAATGAAACTCATATGCATCCTTCTTTCGGGGCCAAACCCACCACTGGTGTGATAGAGCCAAAGAGCTCTACTTTCATCTCATCTGGCATAGCACCTGGTTTCAATCCAAGTGCCAATGCCGTTTAGAAAACTCCAGGCGTTTACATTTGTTGGTTGTTCTCAATAAAGGCTTTTTTCATGGCAACCCTTCCAAATAGCCTATTGGCTTGGATGTGATGTCTAATTGTAGATTTTGGAGACTTGATGACCCCAAAATGCGAACAAGTTCTGTAATTCTCTAAGTGTGGCCCTTGGACATTCATTTTGCCTTCCGAACCATCTTCAGAAATGTGCATGGGGAACAGATACACTTGGGCCTCTACCAGGCAAGTTTCCACTGTTCCAGTGGTTTTAAACTTCTTAATTGTTGTCCTAATAGTAGTAAGTGGTATATTTAAGCAATAAGGCATGAGGGGGTGTGGTATATGGTCAATATACCACGGCTAAGGGTTGTTCTTATGCACAACGCAACGCAGAGTGCCTGGATAAAGCCCATAGCCGTGGCATATTGGCCATATACCACAAACCCCTAAAGGTGAGTTATTGCTGTTATAAACTGGTTACAAACATAATTAGAACAGTAAAAATAAATGTTTTGTCATACCTTTCAGCCAATCAGCATTCAGGACTCGAACCACCCAGTTTATAATTGCTCTTTAGTTGTTTTTTGTACCGTTGCCTGATTTATGAAAGTCAACAACCACTTGTCTCTTTCCAAATGTAAGTTCTTTGCCTTTCCCCATGGTGATTCAAGTTTCAACGTGCACAGGATACCACAGGTGAAAAGCAGTACAATGACATTCTTACTGGCAAGCTCTTTCCCAACAGTGCAGTAACAAAGTAATACAAAAAAAAGAGATACGAGGTAAGATAAAGAAATACCAGGATGCAAGTATACAGTGCATTCAGAAAGTATTCAGACCCTTTGACTTTTTCCACATTTTGTTACTTTACAGCCTTATTCTCAAAATGGGTTAAATCATTTTTTTCCCCTCATCAATCTACACACAATACCCCATAATGAAAAAGTTAAAACAGTTTTTTTCTTTTTACATTTTTGCAAATGTATTAAAAATAAAAACATAAATACCTTATTTAAATTAGTATTCAGATAATTTGATATGAGACCTTGAAATTGAACTCAGGTGCATCATGTTTCCATTGATTATCCTTGAGATGTTTCTACAACTTGATTGGAGTCCACTTGTGGTAAATTCAATTGATTGGACATGATTTGGAAAGGCACACACCTGTCTATATAAGGTCCCACAGTTGACAGTGCATGTCAGAGCAAAAACCAAGCCATGAGGTCGAAGGAATTGACCGTAGAGCTCCGAGACAGGATTGTCTGCAGTATTGAAGGTCCCCAAGAACACAGTGGCTCCATAATTTTTAAATGGAAGAAGTTTGGAACCACCAAGACTCTTCCTAGAGCTGGCCGCACAGCCAAACTGAGCAATCGAGGGAAAAGGGCCTTGATCAGGGAGGTGACCAAGAACCTGATGGTCACTCTGACAGAGCTCCAGATTTCCTCTGTGGAGATGGGAGAACCTTCCAGAAGGACAACCATCTCTACAGCACTCCACCAATCAGGCCTTTATGGTAGAGTGGCCAGACAGAAGCCACTCCTCAGCAAATGGCACATGAAAACCCGTTTGGAGTTTGCCAAAAGGCACCTAAAGGACTCAGACCATGAGAAACAAGATTCTCTGGTCTGATGAAACCAAGATGAAACTCTTTGGCCTGAATGCCAAGCATTACATCTGGAGGAAACCTGGCACCATCCCTACGGTGAACCATGATGGTGGCAGCATCATGCTGAGGGGACAGGGAAACTAGTCAGGATCGGCAGGGACAGGGAAACTAGTCAGGATCGAGGGAAAGATGAACAGAGCAAAGTACAGAGAGATTCTTGATGAAAACCTGCTCCAGAGCTCTCAGGACCTCAGACTGGTACGAAGGTTCAGCTTCCAACAGGACAACAACCCTAAGCACACAGCCAAAAATACGCAGGAGTGGCTTTGGGACAAGTCTCTGAATGTCCTTGACTGGCCCAGCCAGAGCCTGGACTAGCCAGAACCAGAGACCTAAAAATAGCTGTGCATCAACGCTCCCCATCCATCCTCTCAAGCTCTGACAGAGCTTGAGAGGATCTGCAGAGAAGAATGGGAGAAACTCCCCAAATACAGATGTGCCAAGCTTGTAGCGTCATACCCAAGAAGACTCAAGACTGTAATTGATTTTAGAATATGCTATAACGTTACAAAATGTGGAAAAAGTCAAGGGGTCTGAATTCCTTTCGAATGCACTGTATACAGAGCAAAAAGGCAAGATCAGCTTCATCATTCATTGAATCAGATGGCTCATTCGTCACAAACCCCACTGATATTGCCAATTACTTTAATGATTTTTTCACTGGCAAGATTAGCAAATTTAGTCATGACACTCCAGCAACAAACGCTGACACTACACATCCAAGTATAACTGATCAAATTATGCAAGACAAGCATTGTAATGTAGAATTCTGTAACACTTAACAAATGGCTGCAGCCAGTTTCAGAATGGGTGGCAAGGAATAAGTTAGTCCTAAATATTTCAGAAACTAAACACATTGTATGTGGAACAAATCATTCACTAAGCCCTAACCCCAACTCTAACCCTCAACTAAATGTTGTAATAAATCATGTGGAAATTGAGCAAGTTGAGGTGACTAAACTGCTTGGAGTAACCCTGGATTGTAAACTGTTATGGTCAAAACATGTTGATACAACAGTAGCTAAGATGGGGAGAGGTCTGTCCATAATAAAGAGCTGTTCTGCCTTCTTAACAACACTATCAACAAGGCAGGTCCTACAGGCCCTAGTTTTGTCACATCTGGACTACTGTTGTCTTGTGGTCAGGTGTCACAAAGAGGGACCTCTGGAAAATTACAATTGTTTCAGAACAGGGTAGCAAGTGTAATACCCTTGCTAGAACCAAGTATTGAGTTATTTGTTATAATTAATTGGTATTAGATTTTAACAGGTGATTGAATTGATCCTTAATTGTTATATTGTTAATGCATTTATTTTGAATAAATATTTATTTAATGTATAAGTGAATAAGTTTTGACCAATGAGGTCGCTTGTTAAGTTGTGGCCAATGGGAGAGTTGACCTGGTTAACAGAATGCCTGGGAAAAAAAGAGAGAAAGAGAGACGTTGAGAAAGGATGGATTTTGAGATTATGACCGTTGGTGAAGAGGAATTATAAAAGAAGACGACAAAAAGTATAGAACAAGATACATACCTATTAAGATATGAAGGGAAATTCCAATTTTATTTTATAGGAGAGTTGTTGTAATTTTTGTTGAGAGGGGACTCGGTGAAGACTGAAGCTACCGTCTCATTGTAGAGGTTGGCCTGGCATCGTGAGACACCAGGAGAGAATTTCTTGGGAGGGCTTGGCGAGTTCATGTTCCCATGGGGTGTCGGTTGCTGTGGACCATGTGAGGAAAACCTGCACGGAACTGTCATACTTCGCTGAAGCAATATCTACATTAGTGAGTAACCACAACGTGAGGTGCTTCTGGACTTTATGTGTGTCGACATTCTTTTTTGAGCTCCAACGCGTGCCAACGGGTTATTAAGCAAGCTTTAAATCATTTGGGCATGGGTTGTGCACGACTCATTGGGGTTTATTATTTTTATTTATTTTGATGTTGTGCTATGAAAATGTAATAATACACATTTGAACCTTATGTATGTTCTCTTGGTGGAGTCATTTAATGTTTCAATCTAATTTATACGTACCCTATCTAATAGGACTTTGTTATTGTCTTTGGATATTAGTAAAGTAGACTTCAATTATGGGATAACAGTATTGGGATCTATCAAATGTTATCCTTAAGAATAACCTCTACAGGAAGAGTGGATCGTAGGGTACGACAACTCTATGAGATGCATTCAATTATAGCTGAGAGTCAAATTCGAGCCTGGTGAGAGGGTTACACAAGACTGGCCCTTAAATGTACATGGAGAGCTAACATTAATAACATGCATGTACTGTACGTCTCTCAAGGCTCAAAGCGGAGGAGAGATTGACTTCATCACTACTTGTTTTTGTAACTACTAGCACACAGTTCAGACACCCATGTATACCCCACAAGACATGCCGCCAGAGGTCTCTTCACAATACCAAAGTCGAGAACAGACTATGGGAGGTGCACAGTGCTACATAGAGCCATGACTACATGGAACTCAGTAGAATCAGATTTAAAAAACACACCTTATGAAACAGCGGGGACTGTGAAGAGACACACACACAGGCACAGACCCACGTACACATGGATTTTGTATTGTAGATATGCGATAGTAGAGTAGTGGCCTGAGGGAAAACACTATGTGTTGTGTAAAGTGTTATGAAATGTAATGTCATGTAATATTTTAAATTGTATAGAACTGCCTTGATGTTGTTGGAGTAGCTGCTTCCCTGGCAACAACAAATGGGGATCCTTAATAAATACAATAGCCATACAGGTCAGTGCTGGTACCTTACTCAATGTGCAGGGATATTGGTGTGGTTGAGGTACAGTATGTGTATGTTTATGGATGATAAATAGATTTTACATGCGTATTACCTCATTTTTAGACCCCAGTGTAAAAGGAAGCCATAACAGGACAACATACAGTCCCTTAAACTAAGATTAATTAAAAAAAAAGTTAATGCAGATTAAATGTTGTTTGATTTTATTTTTAAGAATTGTTAAGAATCCTCTGAGCAATTGTATTAGTATAAATAATATAATTTCCCAAACCTTTTTAAGCATAGAATATACAATATACAATTATCAGTAGCTAGGTATTTGTATTATTTATTTTATACAGTTTTTTTTTTCTCATCTTTATCAAGGGTGACAATAATTTGGGATGTGACTGTATATAGAGAGATGTATAGATAGAGAAAAGTAAGGACAGAAAGAGATAGAGACACAGAGAAAAGACAGAGACAGATAGAGACACTAAGAGAAAAGACAGAGAGAGATAGAGACACTAAGAGAAAAGACAGAGAGAGATAGAGACACTAAGTGAAAAGACAGAGCGAGATAGAGACACTAAGAGAAAAGACAGAGCGAGATAGACACTAAGAGAAAAGACAGAGAGAGATAGAGACACTAAGAGAAAAGACAGAACGATAGAGACACTAAGAGAAAAGACAGAGAAAGATAGAGACACTAAGAGAAAAGACAGAGAGAGATAGAGACACTAAGAGAAAAGACAGAGAGAGATAGAGACACTAAGAGAAAAGACAGAGAGAGATAGAGACACTAAGAGAAAAGACAGAGAGAGATAGAGACACTAAGTGAAAAGACAGAGCGAGATAGAGACACTAAATAGAGACACTATGAGAAAATAAAGAAAGAGATTGAGAGATCATTAGAGCTAAGGCAGGAGGAGACTAGTAGGACACCAGGAAGCATCCTCACACACACACACGCGCGCACTCGTAACCCTTGCCTTAACATTAAATGTAACCTTAACCATAAAACCTAACCTTAACCCTAACCGTAAAACTAACCCTAGCTCCTAACCATGAACCTAATTCTAATCCTAACACTAATTCTTAGTGTTAGGAACCTTAACCCTAAACCCCCTAGAAATAGAATTTGACCTCGTGGGGAATAAGAAAATGTCCTGAGTTGGTCAACAAAAAAAATGATTTTACTAGTCTTGTTCACAAGAATAGTCACACACACACACACACACGTTAAGCACAGCACTATACCTTGAGTGTCATCTCTGCCACAAAGATGGCTGTGAAGACGTAGTTGGAGATGGTTAGGAAGACTCTTTCCTAGAGAGATAGAAAGAGAGAGAGATGGAGAGAGAGATTTGTTCACTGTTACAACACTGTATATATACACATCATATGACATTTGTAATGTCTTTATTCTTTTAAAACTTCTGTGAGTGTAATGTTTGCTGTTCATCTTTATTGTTTATTTCACTTTTGTATATTATCTACTTCACTTGGTTTGGCAATGTTAACATATGTTTCCCATTCCAATAAAGTCCATTGAATTGAGAGAGAGAGAGACAGAGATAGAGAGAGAGAGAGAGAGAGAGAGAGAGAGAGAGAGAGAGAGAGAGAGAGAGAGAGAGATGATAGAAATAGGTCATTGACTTGACATCGCTAATTATATTTCTATGGTTGAAATCTAGTGGTTAACTTTGATCCTTACCAGGCTGCCCTGCATGATCTTGGGTCTCTCCAGAGCCACGGTGATGCAGTTGGAGAAGATGAACGCTAGCACCACATAGTCAAACATCTTGTAGGTTATGATGGACTGGCATACCCGCCTGAACCTGAGAGAGGGAGGGAGGCAGGTGGGGAGGGAGGGAGATAGTGGAGGAGAGAGAGGGAGTGGTATTGGGAGACAGAAAGGAAGAGAAAGAGAGCAAAACATGTGTTTTGTAGCATCTCTACTGATTAAAACCCGTTATTGTGCCTCATTAACAGAGAACTGGGGATTGCTCATCATTCAGTCATCATTCCATTCAGCCACCAGAGCATTAGTGAGGTCGGGTACTGATGTTGGGCGATTAGGCCTGGCTTGCAGTCGGCGTTCCAATTCATCCCAAAGGTGTTAGGTGGGGTCGAGGTCAGGGCTCTGTTCAGGCCAGTCAAGTTGTCATTGCATGCTGTAGCGTTAAAGGGTCTAGCCCGAACCATGAAAAACAGCCCCAGACCATTATTCCTTCTCCACCAAACTTTACAGTTGGCACTATGCATTGGGGCAGGTAGCGTTCTCCTGGCATCCGCCAAACCCAAATTCTTCCGTCGGACTGCCAGATGGTGAAGAGAACTCGTTTCCACTGCTCCAGAGTCCAATGGCGGTGAGCTTTACACCACTCCAGCCAATGCTTGGCATTAGGCATGGTGATCTTAGGCTTGTGTGCGGCTGCTCGGCCATGGAAGCTCCCGACAAACAGTTGTTGTGCTGACGTTGCTTCCAGAGGCAGTGTTGCAACCGAGGACAGATAATTTTTTTGCGTACGCGCTTCAGCACTCGTTGGTCCCGTTCTGTGAGCTTGTGTGGCCTACGACTTCGATGCTGAGACGTTGTTGCTCCAAGCCGTTTCCACTTCACAATAACAGCACTTAAAGTTAACCAGGGAAGCTCTTGCAGGGCAGAAATTTGATAAACTGACTTGTTGAAAAGGTGGCATCCTATGATGGTGGCACCTTGAAAGTCACTGAGCTCTTCAGTAAGGCCATTCTACTGCCAATGTTTGTCTATGGAGATTGCATGTCAGCCACTAGTGTGGCAGAAACAGCCGAATCCACTCATTTGAAGAGGTTTCCACAAACGTTTGTATATACAGTGTATCTCCACAGCTAACAGAACACTGTTGCAATGCCTTCCAGCCTGAGCTCTATCTCTGAGCCCTGAGGTGGATTTATTGTTGACCAACAGATAGAGGATCACTATGGGAAGCATCCCTTTGCTACCTCAGGGACAGGGATCCATACACTAATGAGGCAGGTATTCTGATAAGGTGGTGCTCGGCAATTCTTCTCTTGGGAGTGGGGATCCACAGGCTGTGAAGGCTTTCGTTCTAGCCTAGCACAAACGCATCGGATTCAATAACTTATGAACGGAACACCAAAGCCTTGAATGGCTGTATCAGGGCTATTAGTTTGACAGACAGACAGACCTGTTCTGAGGAGAGAAGAGGAAGACAGACCAGTCCTCTCTGGTCTCACACCACTCTGGCCTGTACACCTCCATCATCTTCTGGATACGGAAACACAGACTCTGGAGGAGGGACACAGCACACACACACACAAAGTCAGAATACACACACAGTCAGAATACATACACATGCACGTGTGAACGCAGGCAGGCACGCATGCACACGCACACACACACACAGTTTGGTGAGTGAATTCAGTACACATTCACACACTGGTTCTAGACAAAGAGAAATGGCTATACTGTATAATACAAATACGATTATTCCGATTATTCCACCTCCAAAGAGCAAAGATGAATCCTCTGTCTTAATTGTTTACAAGAGAGGACACGTTGCTTTATCAACACCTAGAAGCATAATATCCAGCACCCACAATATCCATTTGTTCTGCTCTACTCAGTGACTGAGCCCCAAATGGAACCCTATTCCCTATATAGTGCACTATATGCCCTGATCAAAGTAGTGCACTACATAGGGAATAGTCACGGTAAAACACATTTATCGTAATAATTAACCGGGACCAAGTCGGGACATACATACCCTAACAAATGACAACTTTGTTATCTTAGGGTCCCCTCTCTGTATTGTCCCTTAGATGACCTCTTACATAAGGACCTAGAAAGAAAATATTTGACGATTTGTGTCTCACACAAATAATATGATATTCGACGTAACACGACGACGTAACACCTGCTGGTCATGAATAACACTGGTACAACAACTTCCTTCTCTCCTATCTACAGTACATGTCTTTACCAAGACGTTAGGATATCACTGGGACTGTGTATGTTCCAGGGGTGTTTTTAAAGTGAATAGGACTTCATCATTGTTTATCATCATAACCAAGTCACTCTTTAATCTCATCATTCAGATCCTCCCCTCCTCCCTCTCACCCATCCTCATCCAAACACATCTCACCTCACCCAACCTCACCACCACACCTCCCCCTCACCCACCCTCTCACCCAACCTCTCACCCATCCTCATCCAAACACATCTCACCTCACCCAACCTCACCCCCAGACCTCCCCAACACCAACTCACATAGTCAATGTCATCGTCCAGGTCCTCTCTGTCCTTGCGTGTGTTGACCTGAGGGAACACCTCTGTCAGTAGCTGTTGATGGGGATGGGGATGTGGAGGCAGCTGAAGTTGAAGCTGGAGCTGGGCCGATGGGGCCTTCCCATTGCAGTCCTGGTGCTCTCTCCCAGCCCCTCCACCAACCAATCCACTGGAGAAGCTCTTCTTCTTGGGGTAAGGCAGCATTGATGCCAGGGGGGTCCCCGGGACCTGGAGGAGCTCCGGTAGCTCCAAGGACAGCGCCCGGCGGTCCCGCCGAGGGACAAAGTTTAGGGCCAGGAGGGGAGGAGGGTGGGCGAGGTGCGGAAGAGGGTGATCGTGAAGGGGGGAGAGGAGGGACTCCTGCTCGGCCTGGTGGGTGGCCTGGGGGCTGCGGGAGCGCAGGCTACCCCCTCCTCCTACCCCCAATCCCAGGCCCAAGGCTCGGGAGGGGCGACCCAGGCTGTTCCAGCTGGACCGCCGGCCCCACATTGCCTGGGTCTGGGAGGCAGGGCGGCCCCAGTTGTGGTACAGGGAGCTGCTCCCCGGACACTGGGGGAGGGAGAGGGAGAGGGAGACGGAGAAGGAGAGACGGAGAGGGAGAGAAAGGTAGAGAAAGACAGAGAGGGAGAGAAAGATGGAGAGGGAGAAAGAGGGAGAAAGAGGGAGAGAAATACGTAGAGGGAGAGAGACAGATGGAGAGACAGACGGAGAGGGAGAGACAGACGGAGAGGGAGAGGGCGAGGGAGAGGGAGAGGGAGAGGGAGAAATATGTAGAGGAGAGGGAGAGAGACGGAGAGGGAGAGGGAGAAAGAGGGAGAGAAATATGTAGAGGGAGAGAGACGGAGAGGTAGAAAGAGGGAGAGAAATACGTAGAAGGAGAGGGAGAGGGAGAGATGGAGAGGGATAGGGAGAGGGAGTAAGAGGGAGAGAAATACGGAGAGGGAGAGGGAGAAAGAGGGGGAGAAATACGGAGAGGGAGAGAGACAGACGGAGAGGGAGAGGGAGAGGGAGAGAAAGGGAGAGGAATATGTAGAGGAGAGGGAGCGAGACGGAGAGGGAGAGGGAGAAAGAGGGAGAGAAATATGTAGAGGAGAGGGAGAGAGACGGAGGAGGGAGAATGAGGGAGAGAAATACGGAGAGGGAGAGGAAGAGAGACAGACGGAGAGGGAGAGGGAGAAAGAGGGAGCGGAAGAGAGACAAAGGGAAAGTGAGAGGGAGAGAGACAGAGGGATAGCGAAACCATTAGGCTAACCCAGCCATTTGCAGTGACTGCAGAGGGCTCAATTAAAGAACTGAAGAAAAAAAACATTACAATGATGGACAATTTATTTTTAAATGGGCAATTTTATGTCATTTCCTGAAGTGATTGCAACCTTAGCAAGACACATCTCGTTCTGACCCAGTCCATTCCAAACCAGTTCTCCCTCCCATTGTACCTCCCTCCCTCTTCCCTCCTCTCTCCCCTCCCTCCAGTCTCCTCCCTCCTTCCTCCCACCACTCACCAGAGCCCTGCCCTCCAGGTTAGCCCTGCCCAGAGAGATGACACTGTTTTTGCGTGAGCCCAGAGCGAAAGTGAGCCTGTCGGCCGTGTACAGACCCGTGGGCGTCGGGGACAGGTCCAGGTGACCGTTGGGGGTTAGGGTGCAGATCTTAGGGTCTGTGAGAGAGAGGGGACGGGGATGAGGCGAAGGAGAGGAAGAGAGAGAGAGCGATTGGAGGGATAGATGGAGTGAGGGAGCAAGAGAGAGAGAGAGAGAGAGAGAGAGAGAGAGAGAGAGAGAGAGAGAGAGAGAGAGAGAGAGAGAGAGAGAGAGAGAGAGAGAGAGAGAGAGAGAGAGAGAGAAAGAATCAGATAGAAAGATAGAGTCAGCATGGAACTGCAAAGCACATCTTGGAAGATAAAAGAAAGTTGCATAGACTGACTAAGCACATTCTCAACCTAACCTGGTCTGACTAGCTCATGGAGTGGACTGTACGTCATGGAGTGGACTGTACAGTAAGTAAGATACGTTTGGTTTGTGTCCGTAGGGAGGAGACAAGAGTGGGAGAAGTTGTGTTGTAACACATGTATTATTTAACATTTCTGCCGCTTACATTTCAGAGAGATCAGGCTTGATCTGGGAAGCATTCCTAGCCTGGTCCCATCTGTTTGTGCTGCCTTCCTAACATTGGCCATTGTCACGGCAAACATCAAAACATAGCAAAACTGCACAAATATATCTGGTAGCAGGCTAAAGCATTCTAGCATCAGTGACTGGCTTACTGTTAAAATCAGACTTTTACTCGATACGATTCATACAGTACATCTGTTCAATATCATCATTTGAAAAAGGGAGGTTTAACATTAGCAATGGCATTAATAGACTGGGTGAACTGTCCCCTTGGTGAATTCTGTTGCTTCCTGACTCAATACAGAAGTCAATGAAATGTACCTTTTAGTGGTTACTGTACAACTAACCTCTCCCAGTGAACCTGTTCAGCCATTGCGGCATTACAAGGCAGTGTTTCTACAGTATAGTTTTATGCCTCTGAGCCATACCAGAGAGATGAAGCGAGTCCTTCAGCTTGTCAGAGTTCTCGTCAAAGTTACATGAGGACCTGTCGTCTTCGGAGTACGACCGGTTGGCATCCCCCTGTTTCCAGAGGAGAGAGGGAGAGAGGGAGAGAGGGAGAGAGGGATGGAGGGATGGAGGGAAGGAGGGAGAGAGGGAGAGAGGGGTGGAGGGAAGGAGCGAAAGAAAGAGCAATTATAACTATGACAACAGCCACAGGCATATTTAAATAGAAAACGTCAATCTTAACTGGCCTCATTCTGAAAGTATCTGAGAGGTAGGCCAGCTAAGTGACTTTTAAAGTTTTATCCCAGCCTTGATTTACTAAAATCTACAGATCCAGACAGTTTCTTAAGTGCCCAATCTGCTCTTTAGCTAAGAGCTCTATCCAATCAGAACAGGTTACCACATCCTCCAGACTTGTCCTAAAGACTCAGACCACCCTCGCCTGGCTCATTAACGATTCATGTATCTCTGACAGACAGTTTTGCTGTACTGGAGCTGAGCCTGTTAGTGGAAATTAACCAACAATGGAGGACTAATAAAATCTCTGGTCTTACCTCAGCCTGAAAACCCTCTACTAAGATGGCCACCAGCAGGTTGAAGAGGACATAGTTGCCGAAGGTCATTAGAGCCACAAAGTAGAGAGCAGCACAGGGAGAGGTGGAGGCCATTCCATTATACAGCACCATGTTCCAGTCTTCCTGAGTCAGAATCTGGGGAATACAGATATAGATTAACTTCTATCTCCCAGTTATACAGCTTTGCCATTCGCATAAATGAACTGAACCGGGCCTAAAATATGACTTTGTGGTACCCCTTTCAAAATGTCCAGGATACCACATTGAGTTGCATGTGTGTGTGTGTGTAAGTGTGTGTGTGTTTGTGCATGTGTGCGTGTGTGTGCACTTTCTATGCATTTGCATGTGTGTGTGTGTGTGTGTGTTCCATACCTGAAACACAGTGACAATGGCCCACAGTAGAGAGTCAAAGTTCTTCCTGTCAGGAACAGTGTCTCCAGTCTCTGTCTTCAGACTGAACTTACAGCCAAAGATATGCATCCCCAGGATACTGGAATAGAACAGAGATATGTCAACTATAAACAGTAACAGACATTAGTTGCAGCATGATATGCCTAACACACACACACACACTCACACTCACACACACTCACACACACACACACACTC
>QNTS01001990.1:187276-201685 GCA_003317085.1 Hucho hucho
ACAATCAAATTAACACTCGCATGCACACACACACACACACACACACACACACACACACACACACACACACACACACACACACACACACACACACACACACACACACACACACACACACACACACACACACACACAGCCACTCACAGGGTGAAGTTTTCCTCGAGGTAGCATCGGTTCCTCAGTAGTCCTGCCCACAGCTGCACTCCGATGATGCCGAAGATGAAGAAGACGAAGAAACAAAGCAGGAGGACGTTTCCCAACATGGGCAGAGTGTCCAGGAGGAGATTCACCAGGATACGCATACCTAAAATACACACACATGCATCATAATACACAAACACACACACATGCATTATAATACACAAACACACAAACATGCATTATAATACACAAACACACATACATGCATTATAATACACAAACACGCACTCATATAAAATGAGAATATTGTTGAGTAGTAACAGCAGGACTCACTTACTGTATCCAAAACACAGACAGACACAAAACATATGGACACCGAACACAGGACATTCAGGCCTTCCAAAAGTAGCATAGACATGTTTCTGTCCATATAGGTGGATGGTGGACCTGTCCCATATCCCATATCCCCAAGTGATGGCATTATGACACGAGAGGCCACCGTTGGACCTGGCCCACGTTGATTACATAATGAAACATGATTAGTACATGAGCAAATGGGGCAGATATGTCCCGTGGTGATGACATAAAGACATCGAATATGTTCTCTGTAGGACTGACACCAGAGAACACTGAAGCACCACTCACTGACAGGTGTGTGTGTGTGTGTGTGTGTGTGTGTGTGTGTGTGTGTGTGTGTGTGTGTGTGTGTGTGTGTGTGTGTGTGTGTGTGTGTGTGTGTGTGTGTGTGTGTGTGTGTGTGTGTGTGTGTGTGTGTGTGTGTGTGTGTGTGTGTGTGCGCACACGTGTTTGTCACGCTGTGTTTCATGAGAAGAGACACCACATGCGGTTAATACAACCCAGGTACAACAGTGATGTTGGTGAGAGAGAAAAAGAGAGGGGGAGAGGAAGAAAGAGGGAGAGGCAGATACATACCTATACAGGAACTAATGTATGTATACCTATACAGGAACTAATGTATGTATACCTATAGAGGAACTAATGTATGTATACCTATAGAGGAACTAATGTATGTCTACCTATAGAGGAACTAATGTATGTCTACCTATAGAGGAACTAATGTATGTCTACCTATAGAGGAACTAATGTATGTATACCTATAGAGGAACTAATATATGTATACCTATAGAGGAACTAATGTATGTATACCTATAGAGGGACTAATGTATTAATACCTATAGAGGAACTAATGTATGTCTACCTGTAGAGGAACTAATGTATGTATACCTATAGAGGAACTAATGTATGTATACCTGTAGAGGAAATAATGTATGTATACCTATAGAGGAACTAATGTATGTCTACCTATAGAGAAACTAATGAAGGTCTACCTATAGAGGAAATAATGTATGTATACCTATAGAGGAACTAATGTATGTCTACCTATAGAGGAACTAATGGATGTCTACCTATAGAGGAACTAATTTATGTCTACCTATAAAGGAACTAATGTATGTATACCTACAGAGGAACTAATGTATGTCTACCTATAGAGGAACTAATGTATGTCTACCTATAGAGGAACTAATGTATGTATACCTATAGAGGAACTAATGTATGTATACCTATAGAGGAACTAATGTATGTCTACCTATAGAGGAACTAATGTATGTATACCTATAGAGGAACTAATGTATGTCTACCTATAGAGGAACTAATGTATGTATATCTATAGATGGACAATTATTACAATTCTTCACAGAGAAACAACGAAATTGGATGTTCATGTCAATGCTTAAATCACATCAAAAGACAATTTTTGAGGTCTGAAATAAAAGCTAACAAATGTAGATTTTTTTTGTGTAATTCACCTTTAATTACGTATTTTGCAAGAGATCAATTTGTCGTTCTATAGATGTTTCTGTTGTTAGACATACTGCTGCAGCACGTCATGCCAGGAGTGCCCTTCTCAAATGGAACAGTAATCTGCACTGCTTGGTCATGTTGTCAACAGCATCGTCCAAAAACATACAACATCTCTTATTAAACTAGTTTTCATTGGGAAGGCAGCTACATGAAAGCTAAAGCATTCACTTGTGCATGTGAAAACACATAATCCTACTCATTACTCCACGTCCTCAATTACACCACTTCACCGTGGGCTTTGAACGGGGCACACAGGCTACATACATGGTGTTACTGACTACATACAGGGTGTTACTGGCTAAATACAGGGTGGTACTGGCTACTTACAGGGTGTTACTGGCTACATACAGGGTGTTACTGGCTACATACAGGGTGTTACTGGCTACATACAGGGTGATACTGGCTACTTACAGGGTGTTACTGGCTACATACAGGGTGATACTGGCTACATACAGAGTGTTACTGGCTACATACAGGGTGATACTAGCTACATACAGGGTGTTACTGGCTACTTACAGGGTGTTACTGGCTACATACAGGGTGATACTAGCTACATACAGGGTGTTACTGGCTACTTACAGGGTGTTACTGGCTACATACAGGGTGATACTGGCTACATACAAGGTGATAAATAAAGGTGCAGTATGTGTTTGCTCTACTACTGGCTATGGGAGGATCTAAATGTGTTGGTTCCCTAGATGTGCTTCATTAACACAGAATCACATTCAACTTAATTTGGTGGAGAGATGCAGGGATGGAGGGATGGATAGATGGAGGGATGGATGGATGTAAAGAAAATGAGGCAGGGCCTGAGAGTAGCACAGAAATTGAGAAAAGGAAAGAGGGGGAGTCAAATGGAGAGAGAGAGAGCGAGAGAGAGAGGTGGGGGATGGGGGAAGAGTTATTTCTACAACACACTATTATTTGCCATCTTCTAGGAAGGGTACAAATTGAGTCTCTCTGGGGTCAATCTAAGCCCATGTTGTCTGTGTGTACTAGCTTGGTCAAAATGACCTCATGCCAAGCAATTGCTTTATGTCTATTGTATCTCACCCCTATCTGGCTTAAGATGTGGACATACTCATCAGTTATCTATTCCCCTGGGTGCAACCATATGCTTATACTACACAGTGAGCGCTCACACACACACACATACTACATATATAGTTGTGGAAAATCTTTATAGTATTCTGTCCCTGCTTAACGTATAGAATCACTCCTTGTATGTTCATGAACAACTCCCATTGGCCTTATAGTTATCACATTATCTTTACATAGCACATATAGTCACTCCTTGTCTATTCATGAACAACTCCCATTGGCCCTGCTCTACAATTATCTTCTCAGTGCTTTGCTTGTTACCACCCACATCTGACAGCTGTCTAGGTTATAATGGTAGCTATAATGGTGGCTGAGCCCTGGTCCTATATGTTCCATTCCCTATATAGCCATTCTGTCTCAGCACACACACACACACACACACACACACACACACACACACACACACACACACACACACACACACACACACACACACACACACACACACACACACACACACACACACACACACACACACACACACACACACACACCATAGGAACACACAGATACAACATGCGTGTGTATATGTGTGTGTGTGTCCCAGCATGTGTATTAGTGTGTGTGTTTACACACGTGCACCAGTCACCAGTCTGCCTATATCAGTTCCCCAAACATGACATCACTATCAGTATCACCACTCGTTACTCCCTATAACTTCCTATCAGCCGGGGGAGCGAGGCAATGAAAGGCACTAATAGAATTACCATACATATTTGATGAGTTACCCCGGTGGCGACACCCACTGAAACATTGATAAGGGAACAGAGTCTTCGGCGCTCCCAAATCGCAATTATGTTTGGGAATGTGTCTTCAGAATGGGAATTACCGTCAGCACTCAAGGAAAACTGTTTTCTCAGGTAATTAGTGCTAGGATTAATCTGTGTGTGTGTAATGGAGCAGACGAGAGAGTAATGTCTTCACTAATTCTCATCACAGAGAGAGGCGAGTTGGAAGTGTTTGTGTGTGTGTGTGTGTGGTGTGTGCATGTGTGTGTTTTATGTTTATAAATACCGTTTTCTCTACCCGCCAATACTTCTCATTAGAGACAGACTGTGCCATGGAACACCTGCACTCACTGAATGTACCTGCACACTGATGACTCCAGCACACCTCTCTGTGTCTCTCGGTTTCCACACCATTAGTCCATTAGCGTTAGCAATGATCTGTGTTTCTTTGCCATTAGCTTAGCCCATTAGGCTATTAGCTCTGAGGGAAAGGAAAGGAAACAAGTAAAGGATGCAAGGAGAAGGATAAGGATGACAGCTGTTTGGAACATGTCCTGTTTCACTGTGTTTCAGTACACTGTCTCACTAGCTTACAGTATGCATCTCAGTGTTAACTGCTTTTAGCCAGTTAGCTCTAGTAAAGAGAAGATAAGGAAATTCTACCTGAATCTCACTGATACCACTATCTGTGTTATTCACTGTTCTTTTTTATTCAACTTTATTTAACCAGGTAGGCCAGTTGAGAACAAGTTCTCATTTACAACTGCCAAGATAAAGCAAATGCTATCACTTTCACTGACTGGAAGTGAATGGAGAGATTAGCTGCCCCTCGCTTGATCGGGCTAATTGGTGCTTACGATGATTAGAAGCTGTCTGAGGTAAGGGAAAAATCAATAGGTGTTTACAATTTTGTCTGAGAACAGAGTTGTATTTGAGAGGGATGAGGTTGGGGTCAGAGAGAGAACAGGGATCTACATTAGAGGAGGATATGTACATCTGTAAGGGACGTAGTAGAGGGCATCTGATAACAGAGGGCCGCTCAGATCAAACAGCACTGTCCTGGGGTTATGCAGTTAGAACAGAGTGCAGAGTACAGGATCACAGCAAAGTCTGAGGACATATACAATGACTGTATTGATTGAATGTAGAAAACATTAGGAACACCTTCCTAATATGGAGTTGCACCCCAACTTTTGCCCTCAGAACAGCCTCAATTCGTCAGGGCATGGACTCTACAAGGTGTCGAAAGCATTCCACAGGGATGCTGGCCCATGTTGACTCCAATGCTTCCCACAGTTGTGTCAAGTTGGCTGGATGTCCTTGGGTGGTGGACCATTCTTGATACACACGGGAAACTGTTGAGTGTGAAAAACCCAGCAGCGTTGCAGTTCTTGACACAAACCGGTGTGCCTGGCACCTAATACCATACCCTGTTTAAATGCACTTAAGTCTTTTGTCTTGCCTATTCACTCGCTGAATGGCACACATACACAAACCATGTCTCAATTGTCTCAAGGCCAATATCCTTACTTAACCTGTCTCCTCCCCTTCATCTATACTGATTGAAGCGGATTGAACAAGTTACATAAATAAGGGATCATAGCTTTCACCTGGATTCACCTGGTCAGTCTATGTCATGGAAAGAGCGGGGTGTTCCTAATGTTTTGTAGATTCAGTGTAGCCATGTCACATGCAAACGGACAGACAGACAGACACAGACAGACAGACAGGCAGACAGACAAACACAGACAGACAGCAACAGACACAAACAGACAGACGGACAGAGACAGACAGAGAGAGAGAGTGAGAGACAGACAGACAGACAGACAGACAGACAGACAGACAGACAGAAAGAGACAGAGACAGACAGAGAGAGAGAGAGAGAGAGAGAGAGAGAGAGAGAGACAGACAGACAGACAGACAGACAGACAGACAGACAGACAGACAGACAGACAGACAGACAGACAGACAGAACTCACTGGGTACTCTGTTGATGGCTTTGAGGGGTCTGAGGACCCTGACTGTCCTGATGGCTGAGAGGTTGATGTTCTGCAGGTCCAACGAGTACTCCACCATCCTACACAGAGAGAAACACACATAGGAGTCAAGGAACTGTGTGTGTGTATGTGTGAGAGAGAGCATTTACTGCACACATGACTCACTGACATATTCTCAGTTCCAATTTGTTCTACAGAATCTCATTTTAAATCCATCCATATACAGAAAGGCCCAAGAGGGCTCTTTCCCTCAGGCAAGATCTCTGAGTGCCTCTCCAATCCGTCTACAGGTTACATCCCAGTTTCAGGATCTAAGCCTGCCACAGCACTGCACCAAAGCAACTGTGGGGTTAACTCATGGGTTAACTCATGAACTGCTGGGTGAACTCATGATCCAAAATGGCAGATATGAGTGCATATACGGTTTTCCCATTCATAATGTGTTCACATCAGTGAGTGTTTATTCTCATTCAGACAGTAAGGTATTGTCTCAGAGTATCTTTGAAGCAGAGGGAAGGAAGGGTAGAGGGGAGAGAGCTATGAATTATGATATCATTTTAATTCAATTGTACAACTATGGGATCATCATTGCAGTACCCACAGTATAAACAGACTAAAAGGAGAGAAAGAGTCAGAGAAGCAGAGAAAGAGAGAGAGAGACCTACAGCTCATCTCTTGGCAGTAGTACTGTAGATTACTTTATCACTGACCTCAACCCAAAGTCTCTCAGTGTTCACAGTCAGCCCACTAACACCCCTATCAGATCACAGAAAAATCAGTCTACCTGAACAGAGCAATAGTCAATCATGAGGCATCAAAGCCAAAGGACCTGCACAATATTAAGAAATGCTATAGATGGAAAGAAAGTATTGTAAAAAATTACCAAAAACAATTAGGCAAGAGCAAATTCAATCCCTTTTAGACAATTTCATGGACAAAACATTTCACTGTTATAGTGAAGGTGTAAACTTGGCAGTAGAAAGCCTAAACAGTATATTTGACCTTTCAGCTTCCCTATTAAATCTAAAAATGTCAAGCAGACAACGTAAGAAAATTAACAACAGTGACAAATGGTTTGATGAAGAATGCAAAAACCTAAGAAAGAAATTGAGAAACCTATCCAACCAAAAACATAGAGACCCAGAAAACCTGAGTCTACGCCTTCACTATGGTGAATCACTAAAACAATACAGAAATACACTACGGAAAAAGAAGGAACAGCACGTCAGAAATCAGATCAATGTAATTGAAGAATCCATAGAATCTAACCACTTCTGGGAAGATTGGAACACACTAAACAAACACCAACACAAAGAGTTATCGTTCCAAAACGGAGATGTATGGATAAACCACTTCTCTAATCTTTTTGTTTCTGTAAGAAATAACAAACAGCAAAAACATATACATGATCAATTGCAAATCTTAGAATCAGCTATTAAAGAATACCAGAACCCACTGGATTCTCCAATTACATTGAATGAACTACAGGACAAAATACAAACCCTCCAACCCAAAAAGACCTCTGATGTTGATGGTATCCTACATGAAATGATAAAATATAAAATAAACACTTTAACATCATCCTCAGCTCTGGCGTCTTCCCCAGTATGTGGAACCAAGGACTGATCACCCCAATCCACAAAAGTGGAGACAAATTTTACCCCAATAGCTACCGTGGGATATGCGTCAACAGCAACCTTGGGACAATCCTCTGCATTATCATTAACAGCAGACTTGTACATTTCCTCAGTGAAAACAATGTACTGAACAAATGTCAAATTTTACCATATTACCGTACGACAGACCATGCATTCACCCTGCACACCATAATTGACAAACAAACAAACCAAAACAAAGGCAAAGTCTTCTCATGCTTTGTTGACTTCAAAAAGCTTTTGACTCAATTTGGCATGAGGGTCTGCTATACAAATTGATGGAAAGTGGTGTTGGTGGAAAAAACATACAACATTATAAAGTCCATATACACAAACAACACGTGTTTGGTTAAAATGGGCAAAAAACACAGATTTCTTTCCACAGGCCCGTGGGGTGAGACAGCAGTGAAGCTTAAGCCCCACCCTCTTCAACATGTATATAAACGAATTGGCAAGGGCACTAGAACAGTCTGCAGCACCCGGCCTCACCCTACTAGAAGTCAAATGTCTACTGTTTGCTGATGATCTGGTGCTTCTGTCCCCAACCAAACGGGGCCTACAGCAGCACCTAGATCTTCTGCACAGATTCTGTCAGACCTGGGCCCTGACAGTGAATCTCAGTAAGACAAAAAAATTGTGTTCCAAAAAAGGTCCAGTCGCCAGGACCACGAATACAAATTCCATCTAGACACCGTTGCCCTAGACCACACAAAAAACGATACATACCTCGGCCTAAACATCAGCGCCACAGGTAACTTCCACAAAGCTGTGAATGGTCTGAGAAACAAGGCAAGAAGGGCCTTCTATGCCATCAGAAGGAACATAACGTTTGACATACCAATTAGGATCTGGCAAAAAATACTGGGGTCTGCTCTCCAACCAATAATTCACGAAATAGGACAAACACCAAAGTAAGACTCTGCATGCAGCAAAAATACCCTCTGTGTACAACGTAAAACAGAAAATAATATATGCAGAGCAGAATTAGTCCGATACCCGCTAACTATCAACATCCCAAAAAAGAGCCGTTAAATTCTACAACCACCTAAAAGGAAGCGTTTCCCAAACCTTCCATAACAAAGCCATCACCTACAGAGAGATGAACCTGGAGAAGAGTCCCCTAAGCTAGCTGGTAAGGGGCTCTGTTCACAAACACAAACAGACCGCACAGAGCCCCAGGACAGCAACACAATTAGAACCAACCAAATCATGAGAAAACCAAAAAATAATTACTTGACATATTGGAAAGAATTAACAAAAAAACCCAAAGCAAACTAGAATGCTATTTGGCCGAATACCTGACCACTGTGACTGATCCAAAACTAAGAAAAGCTTTGAATATGTACAGACTCAGTGAGCATAGCCTTGATATTGAGAAAGGCCGCCGTAGGCGAGAGAAGACAGACTATGTGCACACTGCCCACAAAATGAGGTGGAAACTGAGCTGCACTTCCTAACCTCCTGCCAAATGTATGACCATATTAGAGATACATATTTCCCTCAGATTACACAGACACACAAATAATTTTTGATTAACTCCCATATCTATTGGGTGAAATACCACAGTGTGCAATCACAGCAGTAAGATTTGTGACCTGTTGCCACAAGAAAATGGCAACCAAGTGAAGAACAAACAACACTGTAAACAAACGTCATGTTGTTGATTTATTTTAGCTTTTGTACTTTTACTATTTGCACATCGTTAAAACACTGAATATAGACATAATATGACATTTTGGAACTGGTGTGAGCGTTATATTTACTGTTCACTTTTTATTGTTTATTTCACTTTTGTTTATCCATTTCATATGCTTTGGCAATGTAAACATATGTTTCCCATGCCAATAAAGCCCCTTGAATTGAATTGAGAGAGTAAGAGGTAGAGATAGAGATAGAGATAGAGGTAGAGGTAGAGGTAGAGAGAGAGAGAGAGAGAGAGAGAGAGAGAGTCAGAGGGAGAGGTAGAGGTAGAGGTAGAGGTAGAGGTAGAGGTAGAGAGAGAGAGAGAGAGAGAGAGAGAGAAATAGAGGGATAGAAAGTGGTCTCTGTAAGTGATGCCTGCAGGATGTTGTGGTTTAGTAAGAGTCAGACATCTGTTAGCTACTCATTCTCAGCATGTTAAAACGGTTTGTGCCCTGCAACCTAAACCATTTTCACAGAATGGCCACGGTGCTTTATCTGTCCGTGTGTGTGTGTGTGTGTGTGTGTGTGTGTGTGTGTGTGGGGGGACCATGAAAAGAGCCTGGGGTGGAATACATTAATGCAGTGGCAGCAAGGCCTGCCAAGTCTAACACCAGACACAGCCAATCTACTGTACAATACAACTCATTCAGAGGCCCATGTTCATGTGCTGCTGATCACAGCCCTGGACACACTGTGCATTCTGATGGGAATACAGCTGGCTATATGGATATCAGACAATCAGCTTTAGTTCAGTGAGCTATACCAGTGGTAATACATTGTTGTGTTGTGACCAAACTGGTTTTAAACTGCACGGCGATCTAATACAAAGTCACCACAACCCATCATTTAGGAAGTATTAAGTGCGTCCCAAATGGCAACCTATTCCCTATATAGTGAACTAAATCGGTAATAGGGTGCCATTTGAGAGACATTGTCACTACAACAGGGATGCCATGTACAGCAGGATGTGTACCGTTGTATCCAGTTTTTAATCTGTAGTCTTTATCATAGTGTTGCATGCTGTCCATTCTGATAGCTAGGTTAGCAACAAGCTCTCACTATCAGGATAAGGTAAGACCCAGATGCAGACCGTGTCGAAGCAACAATGTTTATTACAGAAACAGAAGCAAAGGTACAGGACGGCAGGCAGGCTCAGGGTCAGGACAGGCAAGGGACACACACAGTCTCACGTCAGAATTAGATGTTCATCCATGTTTATCAAATGTCAAACTTTGAGGTGTTTAAGGTTAAGTTTAGGCATTAACTCTGAATTCTTAAGGTAAGGCATTAACTCTGAATTCTTAAGGTAAGGCATTAACTCTGAATTCTTAAGGTAAGGCATTAACTCTGAATTCTTAAGGTAAGGCATTAACTCTGAATGGTTAAGGTAAGGCATTAACTCTGAATTCTTAAGGTAAGGCATTAACTCTGAATGGTTAAGGTAAGGCATTAACTCTAAATGGTTAAGGTAAGGCATTAACTCTGAATTCTTAAGGTAAGGCATTAACTCTGAATTCTTAAGGTAAGGCATTAACTCTGAATTCTTAAGGTAAGGCATTAACTCTGAATGGTTAAGGTAAGGCATTAACTCTGAATGGTTAAGGTAAGGCATTAACTCTGAATGGTTAAGGTAAGGCATTAACTCTAAATGGTTAAGGTAAGGCATTAACTCTGAATGGTTAAGGTTAGGCATTAACTCTGAATGGTTAAGGTAAGGCATTAACTCTGAATTGGGTGAATTTTGGACCATTCCTCCTGACAGAGCTGGTGTAACTGAGTCAGGTTTGTAGGCCTCATTGCTCGCACACGCTTTTTCAGTTCTGCCCACAAGTTTTCTATGCGATTGAGGTCAGGGCTTTGTGATGGCCACTCCAATACCTTGACTTTGTTGTCTTTAAGCCATTTTGCCACAACTTTGGAAGTATGCTTGGGGTCATTGTCCATTTGGAAGACCCATTTGCGACCAAGCTTTAACTTTCTGACTGATGTCTTGAGATGTTGCTTCAATATATCCACATAATGTTCTTCCTCATGATGCCATCTATTTTGTGAAGTGCACCAGTCCCTCCTGCAGCAAAGCACCCCCACAACATGATGCTGCCACCTCCGTGGGATGGTGTTCTTCAGCTTGCAAGCCTCCCCCTTTTTCCTCCAAACATAACGATGGTCATTATGGCCAAACAGATATATTTTGGTTTCATCAGACCAGAGGACATTTCTCCAAAAATTACGGTCTTTGTCCCCATTTTCAGTTGCAAACTTCTACCTTGCTGAGCGGCCTTTCAGGTTATATCGATATAGGACTCGTTTTACTGTGGATATAGATACTTTTGTACCTGTTTCGTCCAGCATCTTCACAAGGTCCTTTGCTGTTGTTCTGGGATTGATTTGCACTTTTCGCACCCAAGGTACGTTCATCTCTAGGAGACAGAACGCGCCTCCTTCCTGAGCGATATGACGGCTGCGTGGTCCAATGGTGTTTATACTTGCGTACTATTGTTTGTACAGATGAACGTGGTACCTTCAGGCATTTGGAAATTGCTCCCAAGGATGAACAGACTTGAACAGACTACAATTTTTTTTCTGATGTCTTGGCTGATTTCTTTTGATTTTCCCATGATGAAGGTAGGCCTTGAAATACATCCACAGGTACACCTCCAATTGACTCAAATTATGTCAATTAGCCTATCAGAAGCTTCTAAAGCCATGACATCATTTTCTGCAATTTTCCAAGCTGTTTAAAGGCACAGTCAACTTAGTGTATATACACTTCTGACCCACTGGAATTGTGATACAGTGAATTATAAGTTAAATAATCTGTCTGTAAACAATTGTTGGAAAAATGACTTGTGTCATGCACAAAGTAGATGTCCTAACCGACTTGCCCAAACTATAGTTTGTTAACAAGAAATGTGTGGAGTGGTTGAAAAATGAGTTTTAATGACTCCATCCTAAGTGTATGTAAACGTCCGACTTCAACTGTACATTACAGTGACATGGGGGATGTAAACTCAGCACAAAAAAATATGTCCCATTTTCAGGACCCTGTCTTTCAAGATAATTAGTAAAAATCAAAATAACTTCACAGATCTTCATTGTAAAGGGTTTAAACACTGTTTCCCATGCTTTTTCAATGAACCGTAAACAGTTAATGAACATGCAATCCAAGATGGCGTAGCAGTCAGACGTCTTTTGTCCTCATCCTGTCGTGTCCAGTGTATATATCTTTTTATATATTTTCTTCGCATATTTTTTTCTAAAACTTAACTTCAAAACACTCTCCTGCAACCCGCCTCACCCAATGTGGTACGGATCTGTTTTTTTCAAGTATTATCTATCTCGAATCCGGAATAGTATTTTAGCTAACCATTGCTAACGGACAGCAGCAGCTAACCATTAACTCGGAAAAGCTCTCGCCGTTCGTATAACGCGACTCAAACCAGAGCATTCCGGACCTATTTTCTCTCCATATCCCCCAATTCCTATCGCAAGCTCTGGACATTTTCACCTGGATCTTGCAGCTAGCTAGCTGCTATCCGAGTGTATTAGCTAACATGGTCCCGGAGCAATGCACCAATTAGCCTGATGCTAGCCTGCGCTTGGCCAATCTTCCGGCTGGCTGAAGAGTCCCACCAGCCACTCCTGGGCTACAACACCTATCCGGACCCGTTTTTACTGCCGGTGCGGAGCCTCACCGGGCCTTCACGACTGGACCACCGACGTTATCTGCCCGAGGGGGTTATTCAACCGGCAATCCGTAGCGAAGTCGCCTGAACGCCCATCAGCTAACTGCGGCCTGCAATGTTAGCTGTCTAGAGCATATCGGCTGCTAGCTAATCAGGTCCATCGGACAATTTCTTGGGCCAGTATTACCTATTTTGCCAATTGCCCTGGTCCCCTTCACCACACGGAACCCCACTAACCCATCACGACTGGTCTACCGACGGGAACGTACGAGGAGGCTATAAACAGACTTCCTCCGTCTTTGTTAGCCGGCCTGCTAGCCTTTGCTAGCTTGCTACCCCTGGCTAGCTGTCTGAACCGCCGTGTCCCCAACCAGTCTCACTACTAACTGAACCCTTATGATCACTCGGCTAAGCATGCCTCTCCTCAATGTCAATATGCCTTGTCCATTGCTGTTCTGGTTAGTTTTTATTGTCTTATTTCATTGTAGATTCTCTAGCCCTGCTCAATATACCTTATCCAACCCTTCATTTCCACCACCCACACATGCGATGACATCACCTGACTTAAATGTTTCTAGAGACAATATCTCTTTCATCACCACTCAATGCCTAGGTTTACCTCCACTGTATTTACGTCCTACCATACCTTTGTCTGTACATTATGCCTTTAATCTATTTTATCGCCCCCTGAAACCTGTTCTTTTTACTCTCTGTTCAGAACGTCCTAGATGACCAGTCATTATAGCCTTTAGCCGTACACTTATCCTACTCCTCCTCTGTTCCTCTGGGGATATAGAGGTTAATCCAGACCCTGCAGTGCCTAGCTCCACTCCTATTCCCCAGGCGCTCTCATTTGTTGACTTCTGCAACCGTAAAAGCCTTGGTTTCATGCATGTTAACATTAGAAGCCTCCTCCCTAAGTTTGTTTTATTCACTGCCCTAGCACACTCTGCCAACCCGGATGTCCTAGCCGTGTCTGAATCCTGGCTCAGGAAGACCACCAATAACGCTGAAATTTCCATCCCTAACTACAACATTTTCAGACAAGATAGAACGGCCAAAGGGGGCGGTGTTGTAATCTACTGCAGAGATGGCCTGCAGAGTTCTGTCTTACTATCCAGGTCTGTACCCAAACAATTTGAACTTTTACTTTTAAAAATCCACCTTTCTAGAAACAAGTCTCTCACTGTTGCCGCTTGCTATAGACCACCCTCTGCCCCCAGCTGTGCTCTGGACACCATATGTGAACTGATTGCCCCCCATCTATCTTCAGAGTTCGTGCTGCTAGGTGACCTAAACTGGGACATGCTTAACACCCCGGCCATCCTACAATCTAAGCTTGATGCCCTAAATCTCACACAAATCATCATTGACCCTACTAGGTACAACCCCAAAGCCGTAAACACGGGCACCCTCATAGATGTCATCCTAACTAACTTGCCCTCCAAATACACCCCTGCTGTTTTCAACCAAGATCTCAGCGATCACTGCCTCATTGCCTGCATCCGTAACGGGTTTTAGGGAACGTTTAACA
>QNTS01001990.1:209486-220072 GCA_003317085.1 Hucho hucho
GCCTATGGGCACAAACCCACCGTCGCTGGACCAGACAGGACTGGCAAAAAGTGCTCTTCACTGACGAGTCGTGGTTTTGTCTCACCAGGGGTGATGGTCGGATTTGCCTTTATCGTTGAAGGAATGAGTGTTACACCGAGGCCTGTACTCTGGAGCGGGATCGATTTGGAGGTGGAGCGTCCGTCATGGTCTGGGGCGGTGTGTCACAGCATCAGCGGACTGAGCTTGTTGTCATTGCAGGCAATCTCAACGCTGTGCGTTACAGGGAAGACATCCTCCTCCCTCATGTGGTACCCTTCCTGCAGGCTCATCCTGACATGACCCTCCAGCATGACAATGCCACCAGCCATACTGCTCGTTCTGTGCGTGATTTCCTGCAAGACAGGAATGTCAGTGTTCTGCCATGGCCAGCGAAGAGCCCGGATCTCAATCCCATTCAGCACGTCTGGGACCTGTTGGATCGGAGGGTGAGGGCTAGGGCTAGGGTAATTCCCCCCAGAAACTTGCAGGTGCCTTGGTGGAAGAGTGGGGTAACATCTCACAGCAAGAACTGGCAAATCTGGTGCAGTCCATGAGAAGGAGATGCACTGCAGTACTTGTGGTGGTGGCCACACCAGATACTGGCTGTTACTTCGGGGACACATTATTTGATTTCTGTTAGTCATGTCTGTGGAAGTTGTTCAGTTTATGTCTCAGTTGTTGAATCTTGTTATGTTCATACAAATATTTACACATGTTAGGTTTGCTGAAAATAAACGCAGTTGACAGTGAGAGGACGTTTCTTTTTTTGCTGAGTTTAATAGGTGTTATGGTCTAGTGGCTACACAGTACAGAACACTTAGCAGCTATAAGCTTAAGGACATAATATAGCTAAAGCTGCCTGTGCTTCCTGTGTCCTCTGACCTCCATCTTAGTGGGCTTAAAATGGAGGGGTGTCATGCAGAGAGGTACCACAACAGGGTGACAGGTGGGAGAGAAAGGTGGAGAGGTGAGGAGAGGAGAATAGAGAGGGATAAAGAGGAAGGGAGAGGGTGAAACAGGGAAAGGGAAATATATATTGATTGTGATAATGCCAGGGAGTGAGAGAGGGTGGAGGGATGGAGAGCAACTAGTTCTCACAGTCTCACGTCAGAATTAGACGTTCGTCCAGGTTTCTGAAACCTAGAATTTGGAAGTTGTTGCAAACATTTCAAAGTGTTTAAGGTTAAGTTTAGGCTTTAACTCCGAAATCTTAAGGTTAGGCATTAGCTCAGAATGGATAAGGTTTGGGATAGGCTTAAAACAAACATCTAAAAATACTTTCTATTGTTGGATTGGAACTTGCAACCTTTAGAATCAGAGTTTCCACGTCATCTCCCGACGTCCTCAGACATGGGTGTACGTCGAATACTGGCTTGTATCACGGGTGACCTGGCTGTGGAGAGAGAGAGGGTGGAAGGATTTCTCCTCCAAGCTCCAAGAATAGTGTGAGGAGAACATGTTCTGCTTGACAATCCCCATTATGTCAATTTCATCTTTGAGCAATGGCATAATCATCTCCAACACACACACACACACACACACACACAATGCTCGTACTCTCACACTCACACACACACAGAGACAAACAATGTAAATTCCATCAGTACTGTCCTCTCTAGCAAGCAGAAGCGCTGGGACATACACACGTGGCCTCACAGCGCTCCTAGTCTCACTAGAGAAGAGAGGATGTGAGAAAAGGACAAGAGACGACTGTACGTCGGTGAAATAATACACTGTGACACTGGGGTGATCTAGCTACAACCACAGTGCATGATTTCCTCTTCAGATTGATTGACAATGAGGTTGCACGCATGCACACACACACACACACACACACGTGTATGTCACCGGGCTTATAATGCTGTGTTTAAGTCTGTGAGAACAGCCACCCATGCATAATCATGAGTCTTGAATATCTTGAATAGAAAAGGAGTCAGTGAGTTGAACTGTGTTTTGTATAGACAAGCACCAGTAAAACTCCCTATAATCTCTCCATGCAGTCAGTCAGGCAGTAGGCTGCTCTCTCCTCTTCCTCTCAGAACACACACCCAGTCTGGAGCTGATTACAAGCAATACAGACTCACTATCTGAAGGATGCTACTGTTACAATGCTTCTGTTGTATTCTGTCTGTTGTGTTTCTCATCAGTGGAGTTATGTAACAGCCTTAACAGTGATGAGGGGAAGTATTTCTCATCAGTGGAGTTATGTAACAGCCTTAACAGTGATGAGGGGAAGTGTTTCTCATCAGTGGAGTTATGTAACAGCCTTAACAGTGATGAGGGGATGTGGATAATATTTGAGAGGCTTACACACACATATACACACAGACACCTAAGATGGAGTGAGAGGTGATGGAGTGAGAGAGGATAGAGTGAGAGATGAGAGAGATAGGATAGAGTGAGAGATGATGGAGAGAAAGAGGATATTGTGAGAGATGCAGAGAGAGGATAGAGAGTGAGAAATGGATATAGGATATTGTCAGTGAAAAATGGAGAGATATAGGATATTGTGAGTGAGAAATGGAGAGAGGATAGAGTGAGAGGGGATGAGAGCGATAGAGAACTGAGTGAGAGAGAGGACTGAGTGAGTGAGAGAGAGATGGAGAGAGAGAAGATAGAATGAGAGATGATGAGAGAGAGGATATTGTGAGAGATGATGATAGAGAGGACTGAGTGAGAGATGGAGAGAGAGAGGATATTGTGAGTGAGAGATGGAGAGATAGAGGATAGAGTGAGTGAGAGATGGCGAGAGAGGATAGAGTGGGTGAGTAATGGTGAGAGAGGATGGAGAGAGAGAGAGAGAGGATAGAGTGAGAGAGATGATGTAGAGATAGAGGATTGAGTGAGAGATGGAGAGAGAGAGAGGATAGAGTGAGTGAGAGATGATGGAGAGAGGATAGAGTGAGAGACGATTGAGAGATAGAAGATAGAGTTAGAGATGATGGAGAGATAGGATAGAGTGAGAAATGATGGAGAGAAAGAGGATATTGTGAGAGATGCAGAGAGAGGATAGAGAGTGAGAAATGGATATAGGATATTGTCAGTGAAAAATGGAGAGATATAGGATATTGTGAGTGAGAAATGGAGAGAAGACCTATCTCCTCAATTCCATATTATCATAAACAGTATCTGCATATTGCCACAGATCAACATTTCCATATTATCATAAACAGTATCTGCATATTGCCACAGATCAACATTTCCATATTATCATAAACAGTATCTGCATATTGCCACAGATCAACATTTCCATATTATCATAAACAGTATCTGCATATTGCCACAGAACATTTCCATATTATCATAAACAGTATCTGCATATTGCCACAGATCAACATTTCCATATTATCATAAACAGTATCTGCATATTGCCACAGATCAACATTTCCATATTATCATAAACAGTATCTGCATATTGCCACAGATCAACATTTCCATAGCTGTATACTGTAGCTCCGTATAGCTCCATAATTCATGAATCCAGAGTGATGACTGCTACTGTAAATCTGCTGATTTACTGGGGAGAGGAGAGAGGCTAGACCATTGATTTACACAAGGACACAACTGATAATAGTGAAAAAGGATCACACACACAAACACACACAGAACCACACACACAAGCACACAAACCTGTTTGGAACCCAGGGATCCCAATAAATACTACTAAATACTACACCACCCCCACGCACAGTCTGAATTGAACCTATCTAGCCTAGAGGCAAGCCATCCCTGGGAGCCAGTGTGGTTGTTCCTCGCCTCGCACGTCCAAAGCCATCTCATTTCAGTTCCGATGGAGGACCAGCTAAAAATGTCAAGCTGCCAATTGAAATGTCACCGTAACAGAGGAGGACTTGTGTAGGGAAACATAGCCCTGCCGTCACCCCCGATGCGCTCTGACATTAAAGCACAGGCAAACATTTTACACAGACATTTAATGAGAATAGCAAAGTTCTGGAAAGAGACGATGGGTGGAGTGCCTCTGGGATATTGGGGGCAAGTGACGGAGTCGCAGAAATAACAAATACACACATGCAAGAGAGTACACACACAGAGAAGTGTACATAAGCACATGTGCGTACTGAAACACACAAACACAAACTTCCTTTCTAACTTCTCAAACCCGCCAGACCTCCCTTGTTGATGTCTTAATGGCTCAGTGCTCTACTAATTGAATTAGAAATAACTGGGGGAGGAGGAGAGGAAAGATGAAGGGAAGGGAACAGAGGAAATAGAATGAGAGAGAGAAAAAAGAGAAGGGAGTTGTGGAAGAGCAGAGGTGAAGGAAGGAGAACACAACACATCAGGAAAAAGGAGGACCAGAGGGGACGGCAGAAGAGAGGGATGAAGATTGAGGAGCTATGTAAAAAAAGGAGAAAAAAAGAGAGGGTGTTTGAGTGTGTATGTGGAGAGAAAGGGTGTGTGTGTGCCACAGGAGGCTGGTGAGGGGAGGATGACTCATAATAATGGCTGGAATGGAATGAATGGAACACCATGTGTTTGATGTGTTTGATACCATTCCATTTATTCTGTTCCAGCCATTACTATGAGCCCGTCTTCTCCAATTAGGTGCCACCAGCCACCTGTGGTGTGGAAAGAGAGGAGTGTGTGTGTGTGACTGCGAGGTGTGTGTTCCTCTGTGTGTGGCTGCAGCTGCTCCCGTACACATCAATCAGGCTGTGTGTTTGTCAGAGTAATTAGCCGCCACAGGCCTCTATCTAATTGTTCTCTCTTTTTTTTGGCTCCATCCCTTCATCTCTTAGCCTTTTATGTATCCTGGGTTTCCAATGGATGACGCAGGCTAGGGGCTAGGAGCTAGGGAGTGTGTGTGTATTATGTCCAGTATGCTTCCTCTGAGCTGTAACCCATGTTACTCTCTCCTTGAGAAGTGGCAATCCACAGCAGTAGGATTGGGAGAGAACTGACACCGGGTGTGTGGGTATATGGGTGTGTGTGTGTATATGGGTGTGTGGGTATATGGGTGTGTGGGTATATGGGTTTGTGAGTAAATGTGTGTGTGTGTGCCTGTGTTTTGTAGGTGTTGTGTGAGTTTGTGTGCGACGCTGGCACGCCTGTGTGTGTGTGCATGCGTGCAGTGTGAGCTGTAATCCTGGTCTGCACTCGATGATTGCTCAGCTCAACTCTATTCTCCATAGCACAGCAAGCAGCAGGATCAGCAGGAAAGGACAGCACACACACGAAACACAAAGCCAAGCAGAGAGGACACAGACAAAATGGGATTTCTATATAACTATAACACCTTTAATCTGATGGTATCAATCAAACCTAAATATTTATCGATCGATCGATTGGTCTGTCTGTCAATCAGTACATCCCTCCCTTACTCCAGTAGAAAATAAACATCTAGAAAATAAAGCATGTGAGTGGAAATAGACAAATCTGAGATGTAGTCTAGCCCTGTGGAATATTGGGCCACAGCTGTAGAA
The DNA here is from genome assembly GCA_003317085.1 of Hucho hucho. Taxonomy (NCBI): domain Eukaryota; kingdom Metazoa; phylum Chordata; class Actinopteri; order Salmoniformes; family Salmonidae; genus Hucho; species Hucho hucho. Next base: position 214,952 of record QNTS01001990.1, read on the forward strand.
GGCCAGAAAGGACTTTGGGAAAAAGCAAAGGGGTCCCCGGGGAAAAGGAGAGTGAGGTTCATGAGATGCATCAAGGGAGAAGGGCCAGAGTGTGTGACTGGAACAGCATAGTATAACATCGACATTTCTCCAATACTGCAGACCATTGAAAGAGTGTGTGTGTGTGTGTGTGCATAATACGGTAATGATGTGAATCAGTGATATTGGACTTCCTGATGATTAGGATCAGAGTAGCCTGCTGATCAGAATCACTAATCACACGCAGGCGCGCACACACACACACACACACACACCCTCCACACTAACATTCTTGGTGTCACTCAGCTTTAAGGTTTCATGTATTTCAATGCATCTCTCATCTTTCTTTCACTGACACATCAACTTCAAACAGGCAGCAGACAAAATCAATGCCAACTTATCCTAACCTTCCTAGAAGTACAGTAGAATGTCAACTATCTGTTTGACTGCAGTGATTGGAGGTCAAACTTCACAGTCTGTAAGTTCATTACAGTAGAGCTCACTGATAGGATCATCTGACAACCTTTGATTTATACTTCCACTTAATACCAGCCCTTAATATAGAGGGAAGGAGAGAGAGGGGGAGAAGAGAGGAAAGGAGAGAGAGAGAGAGAGAGGAAGAAAAAAAGAGGGAGAGAGAACTATTGATAACTATTGTAAAATATACTGTGTCCGTAAAATGTATATAGTATATACAATATCAAGAAAAAGTATGTGAACCCTTTGGAATTACCTGGATTTCTGCATAAATTGGTCTTCAAATTTGATCTGATCTTCATCTAAGTGTAATGAACACGAGGGAGACAGAGAGCTGGTTTCAAGCGCAGAGCGCAGCAGGTGTTTAATGAAAGGGACCATAGGAGGAGGAAGGTAGCTGGGTCCAGGGGCATGCAGAAGGTCATACACAGTAGGTTCATAAATGGCAATAGTACAGGCAGGGAATAGGCAAAAGGCGTTGTGAGTGAGGCAGTCAAAACTATCATACACAGAAGGAGCGCAGACCAGGGGAAACCAGAGCTCCGAAAAGGTGTGTCTCAAAACAAACAATACCTCACAGTGATGGGGGCAAGGAACTGAACTAAATAGTGTGGGATGATGACATGCAGGTGTGTGAACAGGTGATTAGAATTCCGGTGATTGGGATCTGGAAAGTGAGCTGTGTTCCGGGGAGCTAAGTGTTTGGAAGTGTGATTTGTCACAACAATAGACCAACATAGTGTGCTTAAACTAATAACACAAATTATTGTATTTTTCTTGTCTATATTGAATACATCTTTTAAACATTCACTGTGTAGGTTGGAAAAAGTATGTGAACCCCTAGGTTAATGGAAAATCTAATTGGAGTCAGGAGTCAGCTAACCTGGAGTCCAATCAATGAGACGAGATTGGAGATGTTGGTTAGAGCTGCCTTTCCCTTTAAAAAACACTCAAAACATTTTTGTTTGCTATTCACAAGAAGCATTACCTGATGTGAACCATGCCTCAAACAAAAGAGATCTCAGAACACCTAAGATTAAGAATTGTTGACTTGCAAAATGGTGGAAAGGGTTACAAAAGTATCTCTAAAAGCCTTGATGTTCATCAGTCCACGGTAAGACAAATTGTCTATACATGGAGAAAGTTCAGCACTGTTGCTACTCTCCCTAGGAGTGGCCATCCTGCAAGATGACTCCAAGAGCACAGCGCAGAATGCTCAATGAGGTTAAGAAGAATCCTAGAGTGTCAGCTAAAGACTTACAGAAATCTCTGGAACATACATCTCTGATGAATCTACGATACGTAAAACACTAAACAAGAATGGTGTTCATGGGAGGACACCACGGAAGAAGCCACTGATGTTCAAAAAAAGCATTTCTGCACATCTGAAGTTTGCAAAAGTGCACCTGGATGTTCCACAGCGCTACTGGCAAAATATTCTGTGGACAGATGAAATTACAGTTTGGAAGGAACACACAACAGCACACCAACATCAAAACCTCATCCCAACTGTAAAGTATGGTGGAGGGAGCATCATGGTTTGGGGCTGCCTCAGGGCCTGGACAGCTTGCTATCATTGACGGAAAAATGAATTCCCAAGTTTATCAAGACATTTTGCAGGAGAATGTAAGGCTCTGTCTGCCAATTGAAGCTCAACAGAAGTTGGGTGATGCAGCAGGACAACCACCCAAAACACAGAAGTAAATCAACAGCCGAATGGCTTCAACAGTAGAAAATACGCCTTCTGGAGTGGCCCAGTCAGTCCTGACCTCAACCCGATTTGAGATGCCGTGGCATGACCTCGAGCAGTTCACACCAGACATCCCAAGAATATTGCTGAACTGAAACAGTTTTGGAATGGTCCAAAATTCCTCCTGACCGTTGTGCAGGTCTGATCCGCAACTACAGAAAACATTTGGTTGAGGTTATTGCTGCCAAATGAGGGTCAACCAGTTAATAAATCCAAGGGTTCACATACTTTTTCCATCCTGCACTGTGAATGTTTACACGGTATGTTCAATAAAGACATGAAAACGTATAATTGTTTGTGTGTTATTCGTTTAAGCAGGCTGTGTTTGTCTATTGTTGTGGCCTAGATGAAGATCAGATCAAATTTTATGACCAATTTATGCAGAAACCCAGCTATTTCCAAAGGGTTCACATACTGTTTCTTGCCACTGTATGAGCTGGAAGTAGAAGACTAAGTGTTGTCCAATTAGTGGAGGGATGGTAGGGTTAAGGGAAAATAATGTCTAAAAAGGTTTTATATTTATAGTTCCCCTAAACATTGGGAGGATAGGAAATGATACAGACAATTCAATTGATGGAAGCCACAATCTATCTGCATTTTAAAAACTGATCAACCCTCCCCCCCCACCCAAAAAAAGACATGTACTGAGAAATACGAACTAGATAAATAATGAACTAGGGACAGAGAGAGAGAGTCCCAGTGTGTTGTGTCTTTGCCCCGGGGTAGTGAACAGGGACCTTATGGGGGACTGTCAGCTCTAGTTTGGTAATGCAGTCGTTAGTCCAGCCAATACTGTATGGGCCACCGTCCTGTTCAATTAGCCTGGTGGCTAATGACAGCTAATGAAAGACAAGTACTGAGGTGCTCTGCCTGAAACACATACCAACACAGACGCATGCAGGCATAGAGGCACTCACACACAAACGGTGATGGAACACACACACACTTCAATCACCACCCCTTGGCAGTCCTCTGAGATGCAATGCTCAACTCAAATAAAGATAAAGGTCCATCTATCTAGTCCAGTAATTCTGTTGTGTCAGAGCTTATGCTCTCTTTTTCTCACAATTCTTTACACGCCTGCCGGTGTTTGTGTGTGTGTGTGACCTGATGACTGCTGTAAAGGTTGATGAGGCTGCTGTCAGAACAGGCTGAGTTTACGCATTTATAATGAGCTCTTTACCCTCTTTTCCCAACTCAACCACCCCCTAACACACACACACTTGCAGACAAGCACACACTATTTTTCTAAGGATTTTATAGAGATAGAAAGAGAGAGAGAGGGAGAAATAGTGAAAGTGAAAGAGAGAGAGGGAGAGAGAAGGAAAGAGCAGGAGGGAGAGAGAGAAAGAGAGACAGACAGACAGATACGCCAACACCTAGCATGTCATGTGGCTCAAAGCAGACAGAAGAATCTTGTTATGTAAGGCATCACAACACAACAGCAACAATCCATGTGAGCTGAGCCCTGCAGCACAGAACAGACAACAGCACAGAAGAGGCTCCAGACAACCGGCTCAGACTCCCCACTGATATCTCTAATGACTTCAAGGATTTCAAACCTGTTCTCAGAGAATGGTTTAAAGGTTTTCATGTTGGTGAGGGCAGCGGACTGTGTGTGAGTTGCTGTGGTGTGTGTGTGTGTGTGTGTGTGTGTGTGTGTGTGTGTGTGTGTGTGTGTGTGTGTGTGTGTGTGTGTGTGTGTGTGTGTGTGTGTGTGTGTTTGCTTGTGTGTGTGTGTGTTTTTGTGGTGTGTGTGTGTGTGTGCATACGTGCATGTGTGAGTGTGTCTGTGCACCCATCTACATGAACTCAACTGATTTCAACAACATCAAACCAGACTTTTACCAGCTCGACATTAAACCCTAGTTTTAACTTCTAGGGGATCAGTGCACGACTTGACCGTTTTGGAGAGCCTGGCGTGCCCAAAGTAAAATGCCTCCCATTCAGGCCCAGAAAATAGGATATGCACATATTTGGTATCATTGGATAAACACTCTGAATTTTCCAAAACTGTTAACCATTTGTCTGTGAGTAAAACAGAACGGATATGGCAGGCGAAACCCCGAGGAATTTCTGTCCTGGAGAAAGTGGTTTTAAAAGGGCATATGAATGCAGTACCTATCGCTTCCTCTGGATGTCAACAGTCTCGAGAAAGTGTTTTGATTCTGTTCAGATGAAATAGAGCAGAGAAGAAGAGGAAATAAGGAAGTGTCCCTTTGGAACTCTATAGGACTGGACGCGCACTCTCGCCAAGCGCGCACTGTGTTTTTTTCCGTAGAGCTCAGTTTATATTCCGGTTGATTTATTATAGTAAATATACGTAAAAGTGTTCCTAAGGATACATTTAAAATTATGTTTGATTGTTCTTGGACAAGTTTATAGGTTTAATTTGAACGAGTTCTAGTCACGTTTCAATGGAGTGGTCAACGCTGTAGTTTCTGATTATAACGCACGAACCAAATGGAGATTTATGGATAAAATACATGACTTTTTCTAACAAAAGAACCATGGATTGTCTTCGTTGGACACTTAGGAAGACCTCAGCAGAAGTTCTTCAACACGTAATTGATTTGTTTTCGCTGTGAAATGTGTTATGTGTGTGCCGCGCTGGCTAATGAATTCATGGCTATGGGAAAAGTATGTGAGGTGCTACCCTCAAACAATCAAATGTTGTGCTTTCGCCGTAAAGCCTTTTTGAAATCTGACAACGCTGTGATATTGCCAAGAAACAGAGCTTTTGATGAGTATGGAACACTTGTATATTGGTGGATGTTTAATAATTCAACTTTTGGATTTTGAATTTGGCGCCTTGCATTTCACCTGGTAGTGTCGGGAGTGGGGCGCTAGCGCCCCAATGATCCCTAAGAAGTTAA
>QNTS01001991.1:125437-219938 GCA_003317085.1 Hucho hucho
ATATATGTATATTTTTTTTTAATGAAATGGCATTTACATAAGTATTCAGAACCTTTACTCAGTACTTTGTTGAAGTACCTTTGGCAGCGATTACAGCCTCGAGTCTTGGGTATGACGCCACAAACTTGGCAACTGTATTTGGAGAGTTTGTCCCATTCTTCCCTGCAGATCCTCTGAAGCTCTGTCAGGCTGGATGATGGGAGCGTTGCTGCACAGCTATTTTCAGGTCTCTCCAGAGCTGTTCGATCAAGTTAAAGTCTGGGCTCTGGCTGGGCCACTCAGGGACATTGAGACTTGTCCCGAAGCCACTCCTGCGTTGTCTTGGCTGTGTGCTTAGGGTTGGTGTCCTGTTGGAAGGTGAACCTGGAGTCTGGATGTCCTGAGTGCTCTGGAGCAAGTTATCATCAAGGATCTCTCTGTACTTTGCTGCTTTAATCTTTGCCTCAATCCTGACTAGTCTCCCAGTACCTGCCGCTGAAAAACATGCCCACAGCATGATGCTGCCACCACCATGCTTCATCGTAGGGATGGTGCCAGGTTTCCTCCAGACGAGACGCTTGGCATTCAGGCCAAATAGTTCAATCCTGGTTTCATCTGACCAGATAATCTTGTTTCTCATGGTCTTTTTTTTACTGAGGAGTGGTTTCCGTCTGGCCACTCTACCATAAAGTCCTGATTGGTGGAATGCTGCAGAGATGGTTGTCCTTCCGGAAGGTTCTCCCATCTCCACAGAGGAACTCGGGAGCTCTGTCAGAGTGACCATTGGGTTCTTGGTCACCTCCGTGACCAAGGCCCTTCTCCCCCGATTGCTCAGTTTGGCCAGGCGGCCAGCTCTAGGAAGGGTCTTGGTGGTTCCAAACTTCTTCCATTTAAGAATGATGGAGGCCACTGTGTTCTTCGGGGACCTTCAAAGCTGCAGAAATGTTTTGGTACCGTTCCCAAGATCTGTGCCTCGACACAATCCTGTCTCAGAGAACTATGGACAATTCCTTCGACCTAATGGCTTGGTTTTTGCTCTGACATGCACTGTCAACTGTGGGACCTTATATAGGCAGGTGTGTGCCTTTCCAAATCATGTCCAATCAATTCAATTTACCACAGGTGGACTCCAATCAAGTTGTAAAAACATCTCAAGGATGATCAATGGAAACAAGATGCACCTGAACTCAATTTTGAGTCTCATAGCAAAGGGTCTGAATACTTATGTAAATAAGGTATTTCTGTTCTTACATTTTTATACAAAAATGTCTAAAAACCTATTTTTTCACTTTGTCATTATTGGGTGTTGTGTGTAGATTGCTGAGGATTTTTATTAATTTAATCAATTTTAGAATAGGCTGTAATATAACAAAATGTGGAAAAAGTCAAGGGGTCTGAATACTTTCCGAAGGCACTGTATACTGTATTCTAGTCATGTTAGGTGTTACAGCACTGTTGGTGCTAGAAACACAAGCATTTCCCTGCACCTGCGATAACATCTGCAAATCTGTGTACGCAACCAATAAAATTTGATTTGATCATAGTGGTCTCTGACTTAAGGTCAGACTCGCTCAGGTAAAACAAACTTAAACAACATTTTGCCAACATTCTTTCTGAATTTAAAAGTAATTAAATAAGTAATCATCTCGTTTTTTCAAAAGTATCTGTAATCTGATGACGATATTTTAGCTGGTAATGTAACTGATTTGTTTTTTTGTAATCAAATTACATGTAACTGATTACATTACAGTAATCAGTTACTCCCCAACCCTGCTCCTGGATGGGTGTGCTTTTTACATCAAGGGGATGTGGTGAGAATGAATGTAGTCCAAAGTGTGGAGGTCATAACCTCAAACCACATTCAAGTAGGAGCTGTCTACTGAACAGTACATCCTCAATGCTTCTATCGTGTCCTTTGTGTCCAGGCTGCAGGTGAAAGGCATGCCTTGGTTCCTGCAGCACTTATTTGGATGTCTATAGAATTTCCTTTCCCCTCTAGTATAATACAGTGGTCGCTGGCAAACAGAGGCCATACAAGAGGATTTAAATATGAAGGGCAAACAAAGTGGAGAGCCCTGGACAGTGGCCACAACACTGAGGTTAGATGCAAATACTTAACATCCAAACCGGAAAGAGAAGCAACAGCCTGGGCCGGGCCGCTGTGTGATGTGGTCTACCTGTGACTGCTCACACAATCCAGCTGCTTGTTTTATGAAGGGGATACGTACATACTTGCTTGTCAAGTGACATTTTGTGTATTTGTGGGCAATGATCAGCTGTTCTTATCTATATCCCAGGAATCCCAAACAGTGGNGAGAGAGAGAGAGAGAGAGAGATACAGGGGGTAGGGAGAGAGAGAGAGAGAGAGAGAGATACAGGGGGTAGGGAGAGAGAAAGGAGAGAGAAAGGAGAGAGAGAGAGCGAGAGAGACAGAGAGAGACAGAGAGAGAAATACAGAGAAATATATAGAGAGAGGGGTAGGACGTAGAGGATGGCCAATCCATCACCTGAAGCCGATTTCCTTGTGGTCATTAGCCCAGCGTTTAAAGAGTGTTATTTCAACACTGTCTGGCACAGTGACACTAATGTCATGACAAGGGCATGTCATTTAGACGCCCGTAAATAAAGTATGTGTTATCATAATCATAATTCATTAAACATGACCACGAGTCTGCTGGATCTGTGTGTGTGTGTGTGCGCATCTGTGCATGCATTTGTGCATTTTGTGTGTGTTTCTGTGCGTGTGAGTCTTCTTCTTGAACTGTAACATCTATTAACACTGTGGCTCACAGGAAGAGGAACATCCAGTATGTCTGACGTACTTTTCCACAGCCTTATAGATGGCCACATAACCTATTATTCTACTTCTCTCTGACAAGACCAGACACAGTGGAACGCAAATGGGATCATCTAATGGGACTTCTGATGTTTGAATCTCATGACCTACCGGACCCCTTATATTTTGGTTCAATTATGCGTTAGTTCTATACTGTACAATATCCGATCTGCAATTTGTTAAAATGTATGTAAGCGTATAGTACATGTTAGTGTGGCTGTGTTGGATACGTTAGATCTACTGTAGCATTCCAGCTGATATAGACATCGAATGGAAGATCAGCATTTAATGTATGATTTATGTGTGTTAGATCTCTGCTCCCCATGTGTTCTTTTGACCCTTGGTCGTAATGGGACAGAGAGAGAGGAAGAGGCCCAGCCTGCCTGTTTGAAGACCCCCTCTGTGAGGCATGGGGTCTCTGATGTTCACTATGGTCCCTATGCATCTTTAATGACATCCTCACTGCTTGCCCCATAGCCCACTAGATAGAGGTCCATATAGGCATGGCCAGGGTCAACGAGCAACCCACATTCGGCCGAGCACTCATAAAAAGGTAATAGCCGTTCAAAGGAAATGGCTCAAAGTATGTAAAAATGTGTGATAAAATGTTAATTGGTTCTGAGATAGAAATTTTAGTATACATGTATTCTGCATTCACTTTGCATAGGAACTCGACTACCCCGGCACATGGTAGGCATCAGAATATGACAGTTAAATCTGCAATATGTAACTTTTTGGGCAACCTGACCAAATTCACACAGAAACGTCATTTATAGATCTGTCATTCTCATTGAAAGCAAGTCTAAGAAGCGGTAGACCTGTTCTATGTGTGTTATTTCTATGCTTCCCACTCTTAAGTTTCGTTTTTGCTCTTTTACTTTCGGTTTTGTACACCAGCTCCAAACAGCTGAAAGACAATGTTTTTGTGTATGGAAAATATATTTCACAGTGGTTGAGATGGTACAATGATTCTCTAGACAATGACTGCTCGTTTTGTCACATACAATTCTAATAGTTTGTCTAATTTTTGTTTATCAACCAGGAAATGTCAACATTGACCAGTGGCTGTTTTGAGAGAGTAGAAGTCAAGGAGGTCATGCTGTGTGATCTGGCAACATACAGTTACAGAATGAAAAGCTAGTTGTATCCAGCAACTAGGAAAACACACAGGCCATACACAGTTGTGGTACGAAGAAGTAGTTATTTTGTGAAGGTGTTGAAATGAGGTAGAATTCGAGGATAGGGTGTGACTTGATGGGAAATCCCTGTGAAAACGTGAGTGTTTGCAGGTATGGTTGAAAAGTGCTCTAAGAAAGCTGTGGAGGCAGAAACAGATCAGGATGCTATTGGTGAGAGGAAGGACTCTGAGTTGCATGAGAGCTGATTCCCTCCCTCTCATGTTCATTCATCCTTACAGAGGAAAGGGCAGAGGCAACAAGATCACGCACCCCTTGAAGCTAGATCTGTCTTAAGGAATCTAGCATCTGTCACACACACACACACTCACAACCACACACACACTTAAGTGATCACTGATACCAACACATACTCAGACACTCATATTCTCTCACACATACTAACCCACACAGGCATTGGCGCACACACCAGTCTGATTTCTTCACACTGACTCACGTGAGTGCTGGTGTTTACCATCCCAGAGCCGGGAGCCATGATGGATTTAGTGCTGATGGGAGGGGAAAGGCTGTGAAACTCATCAGTTAGAAACACACTGGAGAGAGAGAGCACCTACACAACCGTAGCAACCGTAGCCCACACCGTAGCCCGCCCACACACACACACACACACACACACACACACACACACACACACACACACACACACACACACACACACACACACACACACACACACACTTCGGTTGAATGCATTAAGTTGTGCAACTGACTCGGTATCCCCTTTCCTTCCCTCATACATGCCCATGCACATACACACANGCTGGCCGCCTGGCCAAACTGAGCAATCGGGGGAGAAGGGCCTTGGTCACGGAGGTGACCAAGAACCCAATGGTCACTCTGACAGAGCTCCCGAGTTCCTCTGTGGAGATGGGAGAACCTTCCGGAAGGACAACCATCTCTGCAGCATTCCACCAATCAGGACTTTATGGTAGAGTGGCCAGACGGAAACCACTCCTCAGTAAAAAAAAGACCATGAGAAACAAGATTATCTGGTCAGATGAAACCAGGATTGAACTATTTGGCCTGAATGCCAAGCGTCTCGTCTGGAGGAAACCTGGCACCATCCCTACGATGAAGCATGGTGGTGGCAGCATCATGCTGTGGGCATGTTTTTCAGCGGCAGGTACTGGGAGACTAGTCAGGATTGAGGCAAAGATTAAAGCAGCAAAGTACAGAGAGATCCTTGATGATAACTTGCTCCAGAGCACTCAGGACATCCAGACTCCAGGTTCACCTTCCAACAGGACACCAACCCTAAGCACACAGCCAAGACAACGCAGGAGTGGCTTCGGGACAAGTCTCAATGTCCCTGAGTGGCCCAGCCAGAGCCCAGACTTTAACTTGATCGAACAGCTCTGGAGAGACCTGAAAATAGCTGTGCAGCAACGCTCCCATCATCCAGCCTGACAGAGCTTCAGAGGATCTGCAGGGAAGAATGGGACAAACTCTCCAAATACAGTTGCCAAGTTTGTGGCGTCATACCCAAGACTCGAGGCTGTAATCGCTGCCAAAGGTACTTCAACAAAGTACTGAGTAAAGGTTCTGAATACTTATGTAAATGCCATTTCATTAAAAAAAAATATACATATATGAATTTGCTTTGTCATTATGGGGTATTGTGTGTAGAATGAGGGGGGGGGGGGAACAATTTAATCAGCTTTAGAATAAGGCTGTAACATAACAAAATGTGGAAAAATTGTAAACGCAACACATAAAAATAAAAGATCCCAGAAATGTCCATACGCATAAAAGCTTATTTCTCTCCAATTTTGTGCACAAATATTTCACCGCTGTTAGTGAGCATTTCTCATTTGCAAAGATATGCCACACCTGTCAGGTGGATGGATTATCAATAAGCTGATCAAACAGCATGATCATTACACAGGTGCACCTTGTGCTGGGGACAAAAGCCCACTAAAATGTGCAGTAATCACACAACACAATGCCACAGATGTCTCAAGTTGAGGGCCGTGCAATTGGCATGCTGCCTGCAGGAATGTCCACCAGAGCTGTTGCTAGAGAATTTAATGTTAATTTTTCTACCATAAACTGCCTCAAATGTTGTTTTAGAGAATTTGGCAGTATGTCCAATCAGCCTCACAACCGCAGACCACGTGTAACCACGCCAGCCCAGGACCTCTACATCCATTTTCCTAGTCAGACGAGCCACCTAGACAGCTTATGAAACTGTGGGTTTGCACAACCGAAGAATTTCTGTACAAATGTCAGAAAGTCTCAGGGAAGCTTGTCTGCGTGCTCGTCGTCCTCACCAGGGTCTTGAACCGACTTCAGTGGACAAATGCTCACCTTCAATGGCCACTGGCACGCTTGAGAAGTGTGCTCGTCACGGATTAATTACTATTTCAACTGTACCGGGCAGATGGTAGACAGCGTATATGGCGTTGTGTGGGCCAGCGGTTTGCTGATGTCAATGTTGTGAACAGAGTGCCCCATGGTGGCGGTGGGGTTATGGTGCGGGCAGGCAGGCATAAGCTTTGAATGCAAGATACTATGATTAGATCCTGAGGCCCACTGCGGTGCCATTAATCCGCCACCATCACCTCATGTTTCAGCATGATAATGCCCGGCTTCATGTCGCAAGGATCTGTACACAATTCCTGGAAGCTGAAAATGTCCCAGTTCTTCCATGGCCTGCATACTCACCAGACATGTCACACATTGAGCACGTTTGGGATGCTCTGGATCGACATGTACAGCAGTGTTTTCCAGTTCACGCCAATATCCAGCAACTTCACACAGCCATTGTGGGACATTTCATAGACCACAATCAACAGTGTGTGACCAACAGAATAATTTGTATTCCCAGTCATGTGAAATCCATCAAAACCAAATGATTTTATTTAAACTGACTGATTTCCTTATATGAACTGTAAATTAGTAAAATCTTTATAAAATTGTTGCATTTATCTTTTTGTTCAGTGTAGTGTATTCTAACAATTAGTGTAGTTGTCTTAAGATACCTTGGCGGATCCTGACCCTGGTGGGGGTGGGGGTTGCGTTGGGGTGCCATGAGAGATAAGATACTCTTCAAAGACAGTTGAGAAACAGACAAAACATTTGACCCCTCTAGAACAGACATGGATTAATTTGAAATGTAAAAAAAACTGATGTATATTTAGCATGTTTAATTTATTAGTTAGAATCTTGTTCTAGGGTTGTATTGACAATTGTTTAATATTGAAATTACATTTTTTAAATTACAAAGAGTAAGACTAGTACTGTACAAATGACATTTGATAAATCAACTCCACAGCCCAAAAAAGCATATTGAACACCGAGCTACAATAAGATGACGATCATATGGTATTGGATTTCTATATATACACACACATTTATAGAGTTAACACAGCAGCAACACATTGCAGAACTGAAAGTTGGTAAATAGTTTCAAAACAAATGTGCAATTTTCAAATGAAAACAGATACAAAATTGGAGTTACAGATTAAAACCTAGTCATGAAGCCAAGTAATGTTTTTCCTTTAAAATGGCACTAATTAAAATTATTACTGTGTTTAGTGACTTTGGAAGGCAGTGCTGGGAAGAAAACCCACTGTACAGCAAACATCTAACAAAATCTGGATTTATCACCGGGATCAGGATCCACTGTACTCTACATTTCTCTCTTAATTTAGAGAAGGATTTCATCCCTTTGTCTCAAAGCATCAAACTCTTTTTTACCCTTTATTTAACCAGGTAGGCTAGTTGAGAACATTTTGCACCCTACACATTTGTTTTTGGCTAAAGGAGGCTTGTAGTCAATTCATTTTACACATTGCTCCTCAATGCCTAATTAACTGACAAAGTTGTTTGTGTAGTTTCTGGGGGCTAGGGTCAGTCTGTTATATCTGGAGAATTTCTCCTGTCTCATCCGGTGTCCTGTGTGAATTTAAGTATGCTCTCTCTTTCTCGGAGGACCTGAGCCCTAGGCCCATGCCTCAGGACTACCTGGCCTGATGACTCCTTGCTGTCCCCAGTCCACCTGGCCGTGCTGCTGCTCCAGTTTCAACTGTTCTGCCTGCGGCTATGGAACCCTGACCTGTTGACCGGACGTGCTACCTGTCCCAGACCTGCTGTTTTCAACTCTCTAGAGACAGCAGGAGAGGTAGAGATACTCCGAATGATCGGCTATTAAAAGCCAACTGACATTTACTCCTGAGGTGCTGACCTGTTGCACCCTCTACAACCATGGTGATTATTATTATTTGACCCTGCTGGTCATCTATGAACATTTGAACATCTTGGCCATATTCTGTTATAATCTCCACCCGGCACAGCCAGAAGAGGACTGTCCACCCCTCATAGCCTGGTTCCTCTCTAGGTTTCTTCCTAGGTTCTGGCCTTTCTGGGGAGTTGTTCCTAGTCACCGTGCTTCTACACCTGCATTGCTTGCTGTTTGGGGTTTTAGGCTGGGTTTCTGTATGTAAGGGCTTTATAAATACATTTGATTGATTGATTGGTTTGAGTGGGAGCCAATGTTAGGCATGCCATGTTGAGCTGATGTGGTGGGATAGAGAACACGTAATTCAAGACACTACACAGGGGGGTAAGACCTGGACCGTTTTGACTATTGTCTTTTTTTAAATACACCCTTCTTTCCTTGAGGACATCACTGTAGTGTCGGTGAAAGCACTAATTTCCAGACGAGCCTCAAGGTTGAAAAGAAAGATGTATGTTAGAGGTATTCAGACAAGCCCAGGTTAACATTCAAGGCCACTAAAATAACAGTCTCTGATATCTTAAAATCCATATGGAACAATGAAACAGACTTTACCAGTGAACATAAGCCTAGCGGAGATAACTGCTCTACTGAAAACAGTGATGTAAGAATGTACCTGACACATAGTAACTACAGTGCATTTGGAAAGTATTCAGACGCCTTGACTTTCCACATTTTGTTACTTTAAAGCCCTATTCTAAAAATGGAATGAATAGTTTTTTCCCCCCTCATCAATCTACACACAATGCCCCATAATGACAAAGCAAAAACAGGTTTAGAATTGTAAATATTCCATTTACATAAGTTTGTTGAAGCACCTTTGGCAGCGATTACAGCCTTGAGTCTTCTTGGGTATGACGCTAGGATGGCACACCAGTATTTGTGAAGTTTCTCCTATTCTTCTCTGCAGATCCTCTCAAGCTCTGTCAGGTTGGATGGGGAGTGTCACTGCACAGTTATTTTTAGGTCTCTCCAGAGATGTTCGATTGGGTTCCGGGTTCAAGTCCGGGCCACTCAAGGACATTCAGAGACTTGTCCCGAAGACACTCCTGCGTTGTCTTGGCTGTGAGCTTAGGGTTGTTGTCCTGTTGGAAGGTGAACCTTCACCCAAGTCTGAGGTCCTGAGCACGTGTTCATCAAGGATATATCTGTACTTTGCTCCGTTCAGTTTTCCCTCGATCCTGACTAGTCTCCCAGTCCCTGCTGCTGAAAAACATCCCACCAGCATGATGCTGCCACCACCATGCTTCACCGTCGGGATGGTGCGAGGTTTCCTTCAGACGTGACGCTTGGCATTCAGGCCAAAGAGTTCAATCTTGGTTTCATCAGACCAGATACTCTTGTTTCTCATGGTCTGAGAGTCCTTTAGGTGCCTTTTGGCAAACTCCAAGCGGGCTGTCATGTGAATTTTACTGAGGAGTGGCTTCAGTCTAGCTACTCTACCTGAAAGGCCTGATTGGTGGAGTGCTGCAGAGATGGTTGTTCTTCTGGAAGGTTCGCCCATCTCCACAGAGGAACTCTGGAGCTTTGTCAGAGTGACCATCAGATTCTTGGTCACCTCCCTGACCAAGGCCCTTCTCCCCCTATTTCCCAGTTTGGCTGGGCGGCGAGCTCTAGGAAGAGTCTCGGTGGTTCCAAACTTCATCCATTTAAGAACGATGGAGGCCACTGTGTTCTTGGGGACCTTCAATGCTGCAAATATGTGCCTCGACACAATCGTGTCTCGGAGCTCTACGGACAATTCCTTCAACCTCATGGCTTGGTTTTTGCACTGACAACTGTGGGATCTTCTATAGACAGGACTCCAATCAAGTTGTAGAAACATCTAAAGGATGATCAATGGAAACAGGATGCACCTGAGCTCAATTTTGCTATGAGTCTCATAGCAAAGGGTCTGAACACTTATGTAGATAAGGTATTTATTTTGTATCAATGTGCAAACATTTCTAAAAACCTGTTTCCACCTAGTCATTATGGGGTATTGTGTGTAGATTGATGAGGAAAATTTGAATTTAATCAATTTTAGAATAAGGCTGTAACGTAACAAAATGACCCCTTTCCTGTGGAAGGGAAGGGGTCTGAATACTTTCCGAATGCACTGTATGTACTGTGACTCTAGTCTGACGTGTCCATATATGAAAGAGAAAGCATTCCACCACCAATGTAGAAAGCCCTTCTTTCACAGCAGTCTACACCCATCTCTGTGGAGACCTGCAGACACAAAGGCAAACTAATATTGTTTGAGCAGTTTCCCATCTCTACATGAATAGGCACCTCATGTACAAGGTTGAGCACACGCCTCTCCCCGGTAACTATTTTTATTTCATAATCGAGCCATTCAGAGGTTTATATATTCAATCCATACGTAAACAGGCAAGATCATTTAATGTCTTTAATTTGAAATATTTAGAGTGTATATTAGTGATTGAAATATAACTAACGGGAAACACGTGTTACATAGTGGTCACTGAGTCAGGAGACAATCTGCTGTCTAATACACTACATCTGCAGAAACACCTACACATCTAACAGTATCAGAACAGAATCAACCATACCTAGTCCTAGAAATAAAATACACTGATATGATTGTGTAGAAGTCCTGAGACTAGAGTTTAGCATATCTACATCGTGTTCAAGTTGGAGCTTACATTTAGGATTGCATTGAAATACATTCTTGCATCATTCCAAATGTGGAGTTTGATAGCAAGACGACCCATCAACATGCTAACTGGCCTATACTGCTCACTGTTTAGTAGTATAACCTTTTACCGCTTTGAAATGAGACAAATATTTCTAGTCAACTGGGGGAAATTATTGAGAGGTTGTTTGGATTGCGACGCCTCCAAAAGGCCCATTTAATATTGTAATGGAACCTAAATCTATTTTCTTGTATAATGGCTTCGTTCCAGCTATGTTGCTGAGAACAAGGTCTTTGTAACAACAAACAGATTCTACATTTTCTGCAATTATCCAATTTGAATACAGAGACTGGTATTGTCAGGGACAGTTGTCCACGTGGACTCTGTAGTTGCTACAGGGCTGTTTCATGGCCATGGGCTCCTTGGCTCATGCTAGGTATGAAGAATACATCTAAATAAACTGGCACAAGTGTTTTCATCACAGTACAGCCACAAAACATCTGTTATTGAATCAACCAAGTTCCACTGCAGCACTGTACACATGATCATACTGAACAGTCTGACATTGGCTTGTAGACGGGTCAATGACATTGTCTGTCACACAATTGGATCAGAGGTTGGAATATGGGGATATTGAATGGATTTGAGTGTGTATGTAGTGCATGTGCAAGTGTGGCAGAAGAGCAGATCCAGAAAGACCAGAAGAGGGGGCTTTCTCACGAACCATACATGGGGAGTAACAGGTGAAGCTGAAGTGTACTTCCATCTTAACGACCAAAGAGGCAATTTTGAAGTGTCTCCAATGGGGGGGGGGGGGGGGGTCATGCAGCATAGACCACCTCCCAGGCCACAGGCCCCTGGAACCAGGCAGCCATCTGGGAGGTAGGGAGAGGGGACTGAGGGTCTGGTGGAGAAGCTCTTAGAAGACCTGGATCATGGACTCCTGAGATTTGCCGACTCCAATCCATTTCACTGCGGGTGAAAAGGAGTTATTGAAAAGCTTTACCAATAAAACACCAAAAGTCCCCATATATGGTCCATACCTCTGACCTCTACACATGGACATTTCACCACAGCTGCATCAACCGGACATCAAGGTGTTAAGGAGAGGAGGGGGGTTCTTACCGGGCACACCGAGGTGCTCCTCAATGTAGCGGACATATTTCTGGGCGTTCTCTGGCAGCTCATCGAACGTTCTGACGCCAGAGGTGTCACTGTTCCAACCTGGCAGGGTGGCATACTGAACCTCAACGCTCTGTAAGACTTCCTGGTTGGCTGGGGAGAGGTGGGGACAATGTCAGGCCATTGGCTGCCATAAACGTCTTAAGACCACAGACTTGGCGGCAGCTGAGCGGGGTATTGGCAGGTAGCCTAGCGGTTAGAGCGTTGGGCCAGTAACCGAAAGGTCACTAGCTCGAATACCTGAGCTGACAAGGTGAAAAATCAGTCTATGTGCTCTTGCGCAACGCACTTAACCCTAATTTATTCCAGGAGCTCCATATATTAAGCAAGTAGAGGAGACTAAACTGCTTGGATTAACCCTGGATTGTAAACAGTCATGGTCAAAACATATTAATACAACAGTTGCTACGATGGGGAGAATTATCTCCATAATAAAAGCACAGCTCTGCCTTCTTAACAACACTATCAACAAGGCAGGTCCTACAGGCCCTAGTTTTGTCGCACCTGAACAGGGCAGCACGGCTGGCCCTTGGATGTACACCGAGATAACAATAATATGCATGTCAATCTCTCCTGGCTCAAAGTGGAAGAGAGATTGACTTCATCACTACTAGTATTTGTGAGAGGTATTGAGATGTCGAAAGCACCGAGGTGTCTGTTTAAATGACTAGCACACAGCTCAGACACCCAGCATACCCCACAAGACATGCCACCAGAGGTCTCTTCACAGTCCCCAAGTCCAGAACAGACTATGGGAGGTGCACAGTACTACATTGAGCCATGACTACATGGAACTCTATTCCACATCAGGTAACGGATGCAAGCAGTAGAATCAGATTGAAAAACATGATAACACACCTTATGGAACAGCGGGGACTGTGAAGAGACACAGACACACATGATAAGACACACACTCTACACACACATAGTGATTGTAGATATGTGATAGTAGAGTAGTGACCTGAGGGAACACAATGTGTTGTGAAATGTAATGTAATGTTTTAAATGTGTTAACTGCCTTAATGTTGCTGGACCCCAGGAAGAGTAGCTGCTGATTTGGCAGGAACTAAATGGGGATCCTTATTAAATACAAAAACTACTATGGCTGACTGTAAAAAAACACATTTCACTGCACCTATCCGGTGTTTGTGACAATAAAACATAATTTTGGGGGGGATAATTGCAATTAGGAATATAACATGCTCCCTCATCTGGTTCACTTCATCCTCATTAACAAGGAGCAGCCTACCTGGAAAATGAGGTATATTTTCACCGTCCACAGAGTACGACACACCAACTTTGATCTCAGGGAGCACATCCAAGATGTCTAGCTTGGTGAGAGCTAAGCTGAACGGGAGGACAACAGAACATTGGGAGGTTAGCAGGCATGTTCACCAACACCCAAATACAGGATGTGTACAATTGCGTGGATTATTTCACAAGCTCCACCAGAGGGAGCTGTTTAACAACCAACTATTGTTCCCAAAACTGTTGACACCCACACAGTCGCATGTCTCTGCCTGTGATGTTCACAGAATACACACTGGATTTCAGAACTTTGATGACTCAATCAGCAACTATGCCATACCCCCCACATTGACACTACAGTCTACTCACACTGGATACAGAGAGCAGGAAACACAAAGCATGTGAACCAAAATGAATCTAGCCTGCAGCTGTCAAAGGCACTAAGGCTTGGCTTCCCTCAAGGTAGACAGGCTGACATTCTTACATTGAACTGCTCAGAGGGAAAGGCTCCAATGCCAACCCGGGTGGTGTAGGCCTTGACCACGCCGTACACCTCACCCACGTTCTGAGGCGGCATGCCTAGGCCCGTGCACACCCCGCCTACTGTGCAGTTAGACGATGTCACGAAAGGGTACGTCCCTGAAACCAACATATCAAAAGGATAAACACCATCTTATTTCCTCCTCTGTCTTCCTCAGATAAAACAGACATGACAATGCATTGGTGCTGCAGTCAAGTTACAGACGATTGTCATAGCACAATGACTGTATTAACGTACAGAACCAGTCTATTTTCTACATTGCAGAATAATAGTGAAGACATCAAAACTTTGAAATAACACATGTGGAATCATGTGGTAACCAAAAAAGTGTTAAACAAATATAAAATACATTTTATATTTGAGATTCTTCAAAGTAGCCACCCTTTTTGCCTTGACAGCTTTGCACATTCTTGGCATGCTCTCAACCAGCTTCACCTGGAATGCTTTTCCAACAGTCTTGAAGGAGTTCCCACATATGCTGAGCACTTGGCTGCCTTTCCTTCACTCTGCGGTCTGACTCATCCCAATCCATCTCAATTGGGTTGAGGTTGGGGGGTTGTGGAGTCCAGGTCATCTGATGCAGCACTCCATCACTCTCCTTCTTGATCAAATAGCCCTTACACAGCCTGGAGGTCATTGTCCTGTTGAAAAACAAATGATTGTCCCACTAAGCACAAACCAGATGGGATGGCGTATCGCTGCAGAATGCTGTGGTAGCCATGCTGGTTAAGTGTCCCTTGAATTATAAATAAACCACAGACAGTGTCACCAGCAAAGCACCCCCACACCGCCTCCTCCATACTTCACGGTGGGAACCACACATGCAGAGATCATCAGTTCACCTACTTCGCGTCTCACAAAGACACGGCTGTTGGAACCAAAAATCTCACATTTGGACTCATCTGACCAAAGGACCGATTTCCACCGGTTTAATGTCCATTATTCGTGTTTCTTGGCCCAAGCAAGTCTCTTCTTCTTATTGGTGTCCTTTAGTAGTGGTTTCTTTGCAGCAATTCGACCATGAAGGCCTGATTCACACAGTCTCCTCTGAACAGTTGATGTTGAGATGTGTCTTACTAGAACTCTATGAAGCATGTATTTGGTCTGCAATTTATGAGGCTGGTAACTCTAATGAACTTATCCTCTGCAGCAGAGGTAACTGTGTCTTCCATTCCTGTGGCGGTCCTCATGAGAGGCAGTTTCATCACAGAGCTTAATGGTTTTTCTTGAAATTTTCCAGATTGTCTGACCTTCATGTCTTAAATTAATGATGGACTGTCGTTTCTCTTTGCTTATTTGAGCTTTTCTTGCCATAATATTGACTTGGTCTTTTACCAAATAGGGACATCTTCAGTATACCACCCTTATCTTGTCACAACACAACTGATTGGCTAAAATGCATTAAAGAAAGAAATTCTACAAATTCACTTTTCACAAGGTACACCTGTTAATTGAAATGCATTCCAGATGACTACCTCATGAAGATAGTTGAGAGAATGTCAAGAGTGTGCAAAGCTATCATCAAGGCAAAGGGTAGGCTATTTGAAGAATCTCAAATATATTTTGATTTGTTTATCCCTTTTTTGGTTACTACATGATTCCATATGTGTTATTTCATAGTTTTGATGTCATCACTATTATTCTACAATGTAGAAAATAGTAAAAATAAAGAAAAACCCTTGAATGAGTACGTGTGTCCACACTTTTGACTGGTACTATAGCTTGTAATACAAGTAAAGGAAACTAAATGCTTCAGTCTTAACATGACATGCAAACAATCTCCCGGTCAGGTGTGCTTAAACAGAGGTGGATTTTCCAGTCCAGGTTAATGGGCCTTTCAGGTCAGAGGGGTTGAGAATTCCCCCCATAAATGTCTGCACAGGTGCAAAAACAAAAAACATTCTCCTTTGTGCAAATAACATTAGCAAGGCCATATGATACCTCCTACTTTCACCTACTACCATTGTGTCAAGGAAAAAGAAGATGGTGACCATCATCAGTACATAGCAACCCTCTCCTTCAGCAGCTGTGTGTTTATGGACTATGGCGTGCTTTGTGACAGAAAAATCTGTGAAAGTGACACTAGACAGCATAGCTCAGAGTCATGCACGGTATAAGAGTGCTCTCTGGTGTTAGGAATCGTGAACAGGTTGTTCCAATCCTTATAACAGCTCCGATACAACCGTTTCAGTAGAGTTAACTCACCAGTAAAAATGGCTTGAATTTCCAGCCGGCTTCTTGAAGCCCATCAGTTTGTTAGCTTGATCAGTTCAATGGGGGTTAATTGGCAATTGACACAGTGAAAGGGGTTCATTGACATTATGACAGTGGGGGATACTCACCAAAGTCAATATCTAAGAGGGCAGCATTGGCTCCTTCCACCAGGATCTTTTTGGAAGGTCCATGTAAGGCCTCGTACATGTAGAAGACCCCATCTTTCACCATATGCTTTAACTTCTCCACGTAATCCTGTACAAGAACACCACACAAACACTTAACCCTAAAAATACACTGAAATGTAGGAAGGACATAACACAACGTATCCAGTGATATGTTTATTCAACTGATATGGAGGACCTGCATCTGACCTTCAACTTGGACAACTCTCCATCGATGTCAATCACCAGGGTCGGGTACACAGACTGATACTGCGAGGCTAAGACTTTAAATCTACAAAGGATAGATGACAACACAGTTCCATTTTAATCTTACTGGAGCTAGTTGTACTCTGAATAACAGGAGGATAGCCATTATTGGCCATATGAGGACAAGGCCACACCCTCACCTTTCAGAGAACTGGGTGAAGTCAGACATGAGGTCACATATCCGGAGGCCGCTGCGGGCTGATTTGGCTGAGTACACCGGGCCAATCCCCTTTTTCGTTGTTCCGAGGCTGGGTGAGGAATACATGGAACAATACGGAGTCACTGCCTCGACATCAACCACACGCACCTGTCCTCGAACATGTATTTGTGTGTGACTGTGTAAGGTGAGACGTGATTGAGTTGTAGGGAAGTAGCGACTATTATCAGGATTGTTTATGGGGCTGCAACATCACCTGCTGCCTTGCTGCTGACTGAAACAATGGCGCTGCAGTGAGGGTTGGAGAGCATCATCACAGTCACATGGTGCTGGTAGGGGATATCTGGTGACGTAACATCCCTGGTTTGATGTAGGGGTGACTTCACATGTGAGAAAGGACTTATCAGTGAGGATATAAGTGGTCTTCTGGAGCGGAGACAGTGTATCATGAGTACTAACCCCTCCAGCAAGACAGCAAAATAACACAGGTCAGGTCCACCATGAGACCCCTGGAACAAGTCCTGCTAATACTGCAGGAGATCTAATCTAAGCCTCTGTGTCTCTCTGTCTCTCTGAGGTAAGAGTGAAGTTGTAACGCCTTATGGTGTTGAAATTCCACAACTGGTGATATAAGCCTATAATGAGTTGCCCTTTTTCTACCCATGGGAGAAAACTGGTACAATACATAGCTGTTGAGCAAGTTCAAACACTGCAGACTGTTTTACACAAGAATTCAAAAATCAGGACGGTGGGATTATTTTGATCCTAAAAAAAGCTTAGAATGCCCTGTATATCAGAGTGCTGTCCTGTGTCTAAGCTGTCCTTACTAACCTATTCACAGAACCAGATTGAGTGTCTCCATTACATGACTAACTGGTAACAGTTACCTGCAATAGCTCCATGACTAACTGGTAAGAGGAACCTGCAATAGCTACATTACAGTGTAGGATTTGTTTGCTATTCCTGAATATGCAATAAACCCCAGACTATAGTATGAGAGAAAGATGTGGCTAATCACAGCCACTTCTTTCAGGTAGAACTCACAAAGCAAAAAACTGTTAAAACCGCTCCACAACACCGGTGCAGAGAACAAAGTTGGGATGTTTCATATTTTACATCTTTGGAGACTTCAGTCAGTTGAGGTTGTTCCAGTACTTATGCTAGCTAGACTTTATGCTAAAAAGTCTTATACTGCATATCCGCTGAAGGAAGGAAATCTTGTTTTTCAGCTCTGCTTCAAGCTGGAGTCCGTTACGGTTGTTTACAAGGCTGGACGCATGAAGGGCTAATATACTACACATTCGACCCCCCAAAATCCTGTTTTACAGCACTGCTGCAAGCTGAACCATTACTGAGCCATACTCTCTAAACCAGGAGAATGACAAGCGGCGGGGTTCTTACTTCTTGCCCGCTTGCTCTTGTCTCTGTTGCTCTTGCACAGCGTCGACTGCTTGATGGAAATCAAACACTGTGGGAGGAGGTAGAGAAGGGCAAACTCACAATCCTGGTCACCTCGCCCACGCTTTTCTGCTCCTCACTAAAACCTAGCCTAGTCTCCCAATTATCTCCCTGGAAGTGTACCCTTGTGCCCTCGACACATTTAAAAGCATTGGATTGGTTGGAGAATCCACAATAGTTCTTACACCAATCCTTCGTTTACAAATCCATGAAGGGAAGTGAACTCTCTCTTCCAGTCAGAACTGGCCCCTCTTTCTCACAGGGGCCCTATAAAATCAATTCATTTTTTTTTTTGCCTGATTCCGTTTTTGTTTAGTAGAGCTTTAGCAAGGCCGCTTTTGTGACTACAGTACCGTATAAAATCTGCATTTTCTCCATTTAGTTTTTTCAGGTTTTCGCTCAAAACTCACACTAATAGAAAAACAACTACTTTGGATTTTCTAAGTATACAGCAATGCTTAAACCACATTTTTTCGTAGTTACCCTTTAAGAGGCTGTTTTTAAGTGTGTTTTTGTAGCGCACATGTGATGGTAGAGTTGGAAAACAAATATTCATTGGATGGATGCAAATAATAATGATCTCATTCTGCCAGGTAAGCATAGGCTACTTTGTAGTTAATATTTAATTGAGAAGGTTTTTGGGAAAGCCTTTCCAGCTACCAGAAGACTTTATTAGCATCATCGCTAACGGCTACACAAAGTGGTAGACAAGCCCACTGCACGCAGACAGGGAATTCTCATTGCCTCCTCAGAAAGTTGCAGGAAATACCAATCACTGATTCATTTTGTTCATGTGTTATGATAAACTTGGGCAAACTAATACATGTTCAATACATTTAGTTAATTCCCTACTATGCATTTTAGAATTTTGTTGAAATCTGTTTTGTCTCAATTCCGTTATTGCAGCCACATTCTCCGTAGCCCTATAGTCCCTAAAGCTGCCTTGCTAAGGCACTACTAAGCAAAAGCTGCGCTGACTGGACGGTTTGGCACATATTTGACAATGAGCATGCAGACAAAACATCTAAAGGCACTCTGCACAACAAGTCTAGTGGAGTAGAGTTTACCACTTAAAGGGTAAACCAAACAGTACACCAAAGGACAGATAATGCAACAAACAATTCAGTCATTTTTGTGTGTAAAAACAACAAATCTCCCTTTTCCCTCCACACCTCTTCATAGAATAAAATGGGCCAAGGATGGGCTAAGGGGGGAGAAGACTGAATAATGTAGCCTAATAAAAGGAGTCATTCTGCTTTTCACAACAACAAAAACTGTGCTTCTTAACAGTCTGAGTGAACATGAATTATGTAATATTTCATTAAAAACAGGTCTTCAGAGTGCATCTGAGGTCAAATCAACCCCTCCTGATAGCTACTTTGAGTAAATGAATCGACTTACTATGACTGTGATATGTGGTTGTCCCACCTAGCCATCTTAAGAAAAATGCACTAAGTCGCTCTGGATAAGAGAAACTGCTAAATGACTCACATGTAAATGTACTGTATGTACAAAATACGAAAGGTTCCTTAAACAGCTAAGCTAATCAATTGGCCACCTTCATCCCCCCTCCCCCAAATAACAGAAACATGTTCTCCATGAAAGCCTCCAAGTCACGCAGCATTTTTGGACCTCTTCTGGGCACCAGCTTTGCACAGACCCTGGCAGTGGTATTCACTAATTAAGAGCCCAACTTTTGATTACATTTTTTTTTACAATTAAACTAGGCAAGTCAGTTAAGAACAAATTCTTAATTACATTGACGGCCTACCCCGGGCCAAACGCGGACGACGCTGGGCCAATTGTTCGCCGTCCCCTGTGGGATAAAGTATGATAAGCTCTGCTTTTCAAAATGTGACAATTGGAATGTATTTATGATGAAAATAAAAACATTGATGGAAAAGAGATATTAAGCTAACTCATTATTCCCATGAACTGTAGTCCTGTGACGTTCTATATAGTAGAGTATTGAGCAGATGTGTCAAACATACCGTGAGGGGATCCAATCCGGGCCAGCGAGTGGAACAAATGTAAGACACTTTAAAATGTCTAAAACCAAATCAAAACTGTGTAGAAATGATGGACTTACATTCATATAGTTTCTTGACTGTGTCCAGCTAATAATCACTGAAATGAAAGCTAGACAGTCAGGGAGCATAGAAAATTCCCACAACGATGACGAAGGATTACTTTCAAATTTTGACGGCAAGGAAATATAACACATTTTCAGTCCAGTGCAGTGTCTTAGACCTGGTTCGAATCCAGGCTGCATCACATGCGTCGTCTGTGTTTGGCCAGGGTAGTCATTGTAAATAAGAATTTGTTCTTAACTGACTTACCTAGTTAAATAAATAAAAAAACATAAATAGATCCTATAGAGCAGCTGAAGTTGTAATATAAAGGCCCTTATAAAGAAAAGCCTGAGGAGGCAGGGCTTACCAATGTGTGCTCGGTCTGAAATGATCAGCCTCTTGTCCCAGCCCACCAGACCTGAACACACACAAGACATCTGACAATAGCCCATTTAAGCAATGTGGCAATCTTCTAGGCATTGGAGTAAAAGGGAATATTAAAACAGGATAGCTCCTTCATACTCACTTTTGCCTTTGCGCACATTCTTGTCAGCCTCCTCAAAGAGTCCAGGCAGGTGGATCACTACCCCATTACCTGTGGAACAGACACAGGCAACATGGAAGATGTGGAGAAAGTGATGCATCAGTAACCAAACAGGGAAGTGAACAAAAGCCTAAGTGCTCTAGTGCTAAATGTACTTCCCATGAAGAGCTAAATACACTTAGTCAGTAAAGGTTGATCTTAGAAAAACAGGTCTGCTCTTCCACTGAGCAATCATCATGAATACCACACATTAATCAAATGTGGAGAGTGCCATAATAACCTTTTCTGCACATAGAAAGTCTTATTATTTCTCATGGCAAACACTGCTCAGTTTGCCTACCCGGCGCCCAGGCAGCTGAATTGGCTGCACCTACCACCAACAGCCCGAGACTAATACAAAGAAATAGGAACACAAGGCTTTATCGTTGGTTTTGTTACAGAAATGTTTGGCGATCGACTAGAAATGCCTTGGAGATCGACAAGTCGATCGTGATCGACCGGTTGGTGACCACTGGACTAGGCAGTCAGCCCATTAGCGAAATGTTACTGCAGATAAAATGTGATCTGTAGCACTCTGTGTTAGCCTGCGAGATGGCTCCCAGTCAAGTCAATCACTTTTTATGCGGCATCACAGAGAAGCTGGAAATATTAGAATATAATACAGATTGGCTAGATTTAGAGGGGAGAAGTCATTAATTTTAGCTGCTTGCATACGAAAGTGTGTGGATGGAAACTGCACAGGAGATTCAATAAACAGAAAGCTGTATGTACCAAAGACTAGAGAACAACTGACCATAGTGAACCATTAGCATTTCTTCATAGCTCCATTTTTACTGTAAAATCAGCCATTTTTCCTGTTTAGTCCTCAGTCCAGTAAATAAGGGACCAGAGGCTGTGTTCTACTCACCAATGAAAGCAGTGACCTTAGGGTTGATAATGCCACTGGGTAGAAGGTGGAAGTCATACTCCACAGAGTCCACCACCACCGTGTGTCCTGCATTGTTACCACCCTGCAGAGAGGGACACAGAGGGAGAGTCAGAGACACACAAGACATCCAACATTGTGAAACAAAAATCATCACACCAGCAGAAGCAATGTGAAAGGCTATAGCCTTGCTTTTCACGACTCAATATTGGACATACAGCAGAAGCACGTCAACCTTTCCCCCATATTTGTAGAGTATGATGTTCTTTTGAACACAGATAATGTGGTTTGGCCTCTAGTCTCTGACCCTGGAACTCTGACACTGAGACCAGAAGAGCCCATTCATAGACACTGACTACCTAGCGCCTATTGACGATGCTAAGAGCCCCGACGCGTGCTCTAAATGTTAACATGCCTCGCTTACGGTACGGTTTCAGAAACATAAGAAAAGTATCTTTCATATCGGCGAGAATGAATTGTCAAAAATATAGGGTTCCCACACAAACAAGCAACGTAATGGAAATATGGCTAAGAAAAACAGACAAAGACAGAGTGGACGACCTGTGCTAATTAGATATCGGAGTCACCAAACACCTGTATGTAAACGGAAGACTGGCGCCACAAATGTGAAAAACACACAAACAAAATACTGTTGTCTGCAACTGTTAAAACAGTGAGTGTGTGTATATTTTGTGAAATTATTTTGATGTAAAATGAAAGTAGATGGCTTTATGTTTCTAGACAACCCGTACAGCAATTGAGATTCACGTTTAGATGGGAGTAAATTGGCTGTTTTGACTTCTAGAGCCAATTGGCCTCTAAATAGAACATACAGTGCATTCGGAATGTATTCCGACCCCTTTAAATTTTCCACATTGTTAAGTTACAACCTTACCCTAAAATGGATTAAATAGGGCCTACCGAGTTGCGCAGCGGTCTAAGGCGTCACTACAGACCCGGGTTCAATCCCAGGCAGTGTCACACCCGGCCGTGACCGGGACTCCCATAGGGCAGTGCACAATTGGACTAGCATCATCCGGGTCATGTTTCAGAGGACGCACGACTCGCCGCTCCCGAGCCCATTGGAAAGTTGCAGCGATGAGATAGGAGTGAAAAGGGTGAGGAAAAGGAAGAAAATACAACAAAAAGATACATGTTTTTCCTCATCAAGCAAAAAACAGGTGTAGAATTTTTTGAAAATGTATTACAAATGAAATAAATACCTTATTTACATAAGTATTCAGACCCTTTGGTATGAGACTCAAAATTGAGCTCAGGCGCATCCTGTTTCCATTGATCATCCTTGAGATGCTTCTACAACTTGATTGGAGTACCCTGTGGTAAATTAAATTGATCGGGGAAGGGTACCAAAACATTTCTGCAGCATTGAAGGTCCCGAAGAACACAGTGGCCTCCATCATTCTTAAAATGGAAGAAGTTGATGGTCTGATGAAACCAAGATTCAACTCTTTGGCCTGAATGCCAAGCGTCACGTCTGGGGGAAACCTGGCACCATCACTACGGTGAAGCATGGTAGTGGCAGCATCATGCAGTGGGGCTGTTTTTCAGCGGCAGGGACTTGGAGACTAGTCAGGATCGAGGCAAAGATGAACAAAGCAAAGTACTGAGAGATCCTTGATGAAAACCTGCTCCAGAGTGCTCTGGACCTCAGACTGGGGCGAAGGTTCACCTTCTAACAGGACAACAACCCTAAGCACACAGCCAAGACAACGAAGGAGTGGGTTCGGTACAAGTCTCTGACTATCATTGAGTGGCCCAGCCACAGCCCGGACTTGAACATCTCTGGCGAGACCTGAAAATAGCTGTGCAGCTCACCATCCAACCTGACAGAGCTTGAGAGGACCTGCAGAGAGGTATGGGAGAAACCCCCCAAATACAGGTGTGCCAAGCTTGTAGCGTCACACCCAAGACTCGAGTATGTAATTGCTACCAAAGGTGCTTCAACAAAGTACTGAGTAAAGAGCCTGAATCCTTATGTAAATGTATTTTTTATAAATTAGCAAAAATGTCTAAAAACCAGATTTTGCTTTGTCATTATGGGGTATCGTGTGAAGATTTAGGAAAAATAATTTAAATCAATTTTAGAAATAGCTATAACCTAACAAAATGTGGAAAAAGTCAATGGTCTGAATACTTTACAAATGTACTGTATCTACCTCAGATACCTTATTATGATCTATCCTGATGCCTAGTCACTTTACCCTGCCTTCATGTGCATAAACTTAAATACCTCAACTCTGCACATTGATCTGGTACTCCCTGCATACACTGAGTGTACAAAACATGCTCTTTCAATGACAGACTTACCAGGTGAAAGCTATGATCCCTTACTGATGTCACTTGTTAAATCCACTCCGAAACCAGTGTAGATGAAGGACAGGAGACAGGTTAATTAAGTATTTTTAATCCTTGAGACATGGATTGTGTATGTGTGCAATTCAGAGGGTGAATGGGCAAGACAAAACATTTAAGTGCCTTTTAACAGGGTACGGTAGTAGGTGCCAGGCGCACCGGTTTGTGTCAAGAACTGCAACGCTGTCCGGTTTTCACACTCAACAGTTTCCTGTGTGTATCGACTAAGGAACGCTTTCGACACATTGTAGAGTCCATGCCCCGACGAATTGAGGCCATTCTGAGGGCCAAAGGGGGGAGGGGTTGCAACTCAATATTAGGAAAGCGTTCTTAAAAACCTCAAGGATCGGACCTTTTCTTTCAATTTTCGCATTTCACAGTTGCTGCATGTGGCAAATAAGATTTGATTTATCTATCACATAGCCAAACACATGATTCCTATTTACAGTCAGCAAAGACTGCTTCAAAAAGAAAAAACAAGCTGGACAGGAGATACCAGATTCCATCTCGTACATTATTTCTCCCAAGTCGCCATCCCAACACAGTATAACAAAAGGGAGAAGTTGAAACAGAACTCACACGTTGATTATTAGGCAACTACAACAGACCATCGGCAAGAGAACAACAGAGCCCTACATTAGTTTGACAGTAGACTTTATTGATGAGGAGTTTCAACTGAAAGGTCGGTGCTTGCAAACATCATAGGCTACGTCCCAGAGATCACTGGAGAGAAAATGTCGCTCTGGGGTTGAGAGAAGCTTTAACCGCCTGGGAACTGAATGAGGAGCTGCTAGTGTGCCTAACGATAACGGTGCAAACGTGGTAAAGGCCATTGCGTTGAATGACTGGATCAGACTCAAATGATTTGGACACAGCTTACCGATTGCAAGGTGCAGCCTACATGTTAAGGCACAGACTACTAATTTCAATTATAATAATGATTATAAATAGTCACGCTGACTGCAGAAATGTTCACCAGAGCTGTAACCACGTCAGCCCAGGACCTTCACATCCGGCTTCTTCACCTGTGGGATCATCTGACTGGGAGGGGGGGGGGGGGTGCTGAGGAGTATTTCCGTCTGTATTAAAGCCTTTTTGTGGGAAAAACTCATTCTGATTGGCTGGGCCCAGCTGCCAAGTGGGTGGGCCTATGCCCTCCCAGACCCACCTATGGCTGCACCCCTGCCCAGTCATGAAATCCATAGATTAGGGCCTAAATTAATTTATTTAAATTGACGGATTTCCTTATAAGAACTGTAACTCTATAATATCTTCGAAATTGTTGCATGTTGCATTTATATTTTTGTTCAGTTTAGTTTAAATTTAAAAAAATGATACAACTTAGTTCAATTGAATCACAGCAAGTCTTTGAATTGACCAAAAAGAGTCTGGAGATCTTACCCAAGGCCACTTGGTGAATCTTACTGCAAAAGGCTGCAGCATGTGATGCATAAGGGTCTGATCTCACCCCACTCGTCATTGTTAAAGCTGTAGAGGATGGTCTCTTTGTTCCACAGCAGCAGGGATGCATCGGATGATTCGAGGAAGCGCATTTCAAAAGGGACCTTTGGGGATGTCTCATCTTAAACTTGGTCATGAGGGTGCTGGTTATCCAACCAGGGACCAGTTCGTTGTAACTGGTGAGGAAGGAGTAGATGGTGCCGGGGACAGAGTACTGTTAAATGACGCTGTTAAAATTGTGACTCTTGGAGGAACCTTCAACACAATATTTGGAAATTGGCCCTACCTGGGTTTTTTAATTGCTTTGGGCCCACAAGCATATATCTTTGTTCAGTAGATAAAATAGGTGTCTTGACTGTGACAAGGGCTCAGGAAATAATAGTGTATTTTCTGCCAAATTAACAAATCAAGGCTATGCCATTGCACAGCCACAGGCTTCTACAAGCAAGTGCCACACGGCTGAGGCTACTACCCGTTTGAAGATCGTGTTCCATGATATAAAATAACCTGTTGATTTTACCGTTTCAATAAATTAATCTTCAAATGGCACGTCTGGCAATTTAAGATACTTTATCTGTAACGGTTATGATAAATTAGGAATTGTGCTCACAGTTGGCATATAGATAAACGCGCAAAAAAAATTACCAGTGCTGCACTTGTTCAAAAAATATATTTTTTACAGCTTTATTTTTTCCATTGAGTACTTGAAAAAAAATCATGCTAGTACCTGAACAGTCAAAAAAGCTAAAATACCCATCCCCATCCTAAGCTTCCTAGGGCTGCCTGATAAAAATAATGAACTTAGGTTATTTAATAGCTCACTGGAGTGGAGGAAAAAGTACCAAGTTGTGCAGCCCTAATAATGGCTACGTTAGGTGGCCACCATTCACACTGATGGGGCTGTAATAGAGCGCATCGAGAGCTTCAAGTTCCTTTGTGTCCACATTACTAAGGACCTATCATTATCCAAACACACCAACATTGTCATGAAGAGGGCACGACAACGTCTCTTCCCCCTCAGGAGGCTGAAAAGATTTGGCATGGGCCCTCAGATCCTCAAAAAGTTCTACAGCTGCATCCCTGGTTGGTATGGCAATTGCTTGAACCGTTCATCAAGTGGCTACCTGGACTATTAGCATTGACGCCCTTTGTTTTTTGCAGTTTCTCTTGAAGCTACCTCGTACCCCTGCACATTGACTCAGTACCGGTACTCCTTGTTTATAGCCTCGTTATTGTGATTTTATTGTGTTACTATTTCCTTTATTTTTCTTACTTTGACTCTGCATTGTTGGGAAAGGGCTCGTAAGTAAGAATTTCATGGTTCATTCAGCGCATGTGACAAATGTTTTATTTATTTTTGTCAAAGTAAAACTGAAAACAGACTGAATTCAGTCTACACAAGGTAGACACCATGGTTTTGTGGTAATCACTCAAACCATAATAGGCATAGCTAGTTGGCTTGCCAATATACAGTATCTTTATTAACAGCCAAATCTAACTTGCATAGACGTGATAAAC
Organism: Hucho hucho; assembly: GCA_003317085.1. Classification (NCBI taxonomy): domain Eukaryota; kingdom Metazoa; phylum Chordata; class Actinopteri; order Salmoniformes; family Salmonidae; genus Hucho; species Hucho hucho. The sequence goes on from QNTS01001991.1 coordinate 152,449, forward strand.
TTTGGTCAGCTGCATTAACTGCTGTCTTCAGACATTCCATATCATGCTTTTGATACTTCATTGGCAAGTGAGAAGGTACACAGAGATGCACTTGCTCGCATATACAGTACGTTCAACAGTATTAAGAGTCTGAATCACCTTGCAATGCCAGACTGTACCAACAAGACAATACGTGGGAAGACTAGGCTATCTTATCTGGTATTAGTGTTGTGTAATATGAATATATACTGAACAAAAATATAAACATGCAACAATTTCAAATATTGTGCTAAGTTATAAGAACTGTAAGGAAATCAGTAAATTTAAATAAATAAAATTAGGCCCCACAAAGGGGCTTTGGCCCCACAGACAGGTGAAGAAGCCGGATGTGAAGGTAACTTGGTCTGCGGTTACGAGGCTGGTTGGACTTACTGCCAAATTCTCTACGACGTTGCAGGCGGCATATTGTAGAGAAATTAACCAAATTATCTGAAAACAGCTCTGGTTGACATTCCTACAGTCAGCATGCAAATTGCACTCTCCCTCAAAACTCGAGACATCTGTGGCATTGTGTTGTGTGACGAAACGGCACATTTTAGAGAGGGCTTTTATTGTCCCCAGCACAAGGTGCACGTGTGTAATGATCATGCTGTTTAATCAGCTTCTTGATATGCCACAGCCATCAGGTGGTGGATTATCTAGGCAAAAGAGTAATGCTCAATAAAAGGGATGTAAACAAATTTGTGCACAAAATTTGGGAAGAATAAGCTTTTGTACATATGGGACATTTTGGGGAACTTTTATTTCAGCTCATGAAACCAGCACTTTACATGATGCATTTATATTTGTGTTCAGTGTAGCTAGCTAGCTGGCTGGCTATTAGTGATGGGGGATGGGGGGGATCATTAGTTACATATCGATATATATTTTTTTATATATCGTTTTGACAATAACAAAATATATGTTTGCGCTAGTTGACTGTACCTGCACTAAAACTCCAGTATTTTTTCTTCATAGCTTTTTCTCCATCTTTTTAAAAAATTTGTTTTCAGTGCTTTTATTTCCAGGACTGATCAAAACTCATTCTCATGGCTCTCTTTTCCTTTCCCAGCCATAATAACTAACTTATATGATTCTTTAGAATTCAATGTGACATTAGCTACAGTGCAGTGTTAGACGTTCAGCATTGACAACTTTTTGGGTTGCTCGAGTAGCTAACTACATCAATTGAACTAACGTTAGTTTACCAATTGGGTCATTCTCATGAAACCATTAAAATACCATGGCAGTAATGATTTTAAATATAAAACATGTAATTTAGTAATATAACAAAATATCATAGTAAAGATAGTAGTAGTAAAGTGCACAAAGAGTAATTTCAACTTTATTAAATTTTGTATCAATTCATTTTTGTATTTTATAGCATTTTCTGCTGAAATTCTCATTACCGCAACGCATTCAGCTCTGTCGGAATGTATGTTATGTTGTAATTTAAAACAGAGTAAAATGAAAATATTCTGAAAAAAATAAATGGATGTTCTACTACATGTCTTCAAATGACAAAAATTATTAACTGAATATTCATGTATAATAATAATGAAAAAATATTGGAAAAATGAGGTGTCCATGACTGATATTCTCATCCTCCACAACATTTTTGAAGGACTGTTCACACACACAGAGAATTTTAAATAAAGTTTGATTTTGAATGAAACAACAAATCTGCCAGTACCTTAAAGATGGCTTCCAGGTAAGCAGATCTCTTTATATTCCTCTTGTCAGACTGCGTACACAACAGTACTGATTATCATTACCGATACGGGTAGTTGTCCACGTTTAGATAAAGGTTAGATTAAAAATGTTCTATGAAAATATACTTCATTAATGTCTAATTATGTACAGTGAGTCAAATTTGCTTAGTCATCATGTCTTCTCTATTGTTAGCAAAACATGCTAAGGTTCCTCATCCTTCGCAACACCATTCTCACTTACCGCTGCAATTTATGGCCAGTTGTGGTAGAGAGAACTTCTGTTTCGGTAACGAGAATTTAATCATACAGACTATATTTTTTAAATATAATGAACTATTAATTTAAATATTTTGCTTTATGTCCTGTTTAATTGCAGACAGTCAGCAAGTGACAAAAAGAAAGCTTTATCAAAGGCTAGACTGACAAAATTGAGAAAAAGTTTACACCAAACCAGAACTGCTGGAAGAGTACAGAAGGAAGGAGAGAGGTTTGTGGTTGGAGAGGTTACGGCAAGCGTAATTAGCATATATAGTCTATAGGAAGCCTATGCCCTCATACAGTGTCTATAAGAAGTCAATACCCTACAGTGTTAGGAAGTCTACACATGCGCGCACACATCCACCACACAATCAGTAAGCCATTTAGCTTATACTATAGGATGTCCACACAGTCGAAGTGTAAGCCATAGTCCCTACTATAGGATGTGTACACACACAGTCAGTAAGCCATTCAGTCTCTACTATAGGATGACATGTCCATAACAGTAATATTTTTTCCCCATGTTTTGAGACATGCTCATTTCATGCTTCCTTTCCATTTCCAGATATCAAAATGAAAGCAAAATTGTAAAATCAAGAAAACTCAAGATCTGACAAAGAAGCAACATGAAAAAAAAAAAATAAACAGTGGCGGGAAAACTCAGTTATTACAGATGAAAGAAACAGCTAAAAGCTGTTTTGGACAGAACACCAAGCGAGGAAGATGATACACTTCAACATGTTCAAAAAGCTAAATTAAGAAGTTGTTCAAAATCTTCAAGAAGACACAGCCTCCAAGAGAACAGCCATTCTCACCTCAGCAGGTAAATGTCCCTGCCATCAACTCAACTCCTAAAAGAAGAGAGACATCTCTACAGACACCACGACCAATGAATACATCTACCCCAAAGGAATCACCAAAAAAGAGGAACAGAAGAGAACACTATCAAAATTGAGGTCAAAGTTGCGCTACAGCGAAGAGAAGCTGCTGGAGAGGACCAAAGAGACGGTCAACCTAAAGAAAGACTGAGAAGACTTGAGATGATGGCCAAGAGGAAGCAGGTAATTGTCAACATGGAAGGCAGAGAGGTCCAGAAGAAAATTACAAAGAGAAGTCAGAGAACATTACCCAATAACAGCCAGAGAAGACTAATGCGCAAACTTGTTAGCCGCTTCCTTCATCAAGATGAAGTCTCCACTGTAATAAATGGGAAATCCAGAGAAATTTGGAAAGAGGGCCAGATATTCCATAAGTGAGCCTTAACGGACACTATGGCAAATCTTCATATATTTTTGTCTGAGAATCCAAGGCACAACCTTTACAAGGCTCAATTCTTTAAACTTAAGCCATTTTGGATTGGCCAGCGAAGAGTCAGACAGAGGAACATGTGCTTGCAAAACACATGAAAACTTTGGCTTGATGATAAAGAAGCTGCACCAGCTTGGGGTCATAGAAACATCATCCCCAAGGGACACTGTACAGGCCAGTGTGTGTGGTGACATGTGCTATTCTAATGATTTTTGTACGTGTTGTTTTTATGTGTTCTGTTTTTAGCCTATGTTATGTACTTTTGAAGCACTGCAAAATTAAATTGATTGAACTTGAATCCATGATTGTGCCAATATTATCTCATTTATTTTCTACATTAAATTGTATGTCTTTAACCATACCTCAGTCTTAGTATAATTATTATCATTACCGAAATCATTAACCAAATTTCCGAAAACCTATGTATCATTACCACAACAGGTGTTGATTTTATGTTAATTTAATGAAAGTAAAAATAGTACTTTGCTTTTAAATGCAGGGTTGCCACATAATTTTGAAAATATGTCAGGTTTCAATGAAATAAAAAAAATATTAGGTTGTAGATTGCGGAAGGTGTTGCGGTAATGAGATCAGTCAAAATCAAATAAAATATGATATATATTATTTCAGAGTTTCAAGTAACTGTGCATGACTGTTAATAATTAAAAAAAATGTTTTATTAAAAATGTATTAGCTTTCGTAATGGTCTTGACGTTCAGACCATTGCGATAATGCGATTTTAAGGACTTGTTTTTGAAAATATGTTCAAAAAATGAGTTAAATTGTCAGTAAATGTTTTTAAATTAATGCTCAAACACTCCAGATCTTGTTATTAATGCCTAAAAAGTATGTTTGAAATCTTTGAAACCAGGATTGTGAGAATCACCCAATTACAAGAAAAACAGATTTAGCTAACCTGCCAACACTAGCTTAAGCGGCTAGCTAGCAAAGCAAGTTGGCACAAACACACAAGTTCACGAGCTAGTGTTGGCTAGTTAGTTCGTTTAGTAATTACAACAAATACAGATTTAGCTAATGTTAGTTAAACACAGAACCCCAGAGATGGAGAAGAATCTTTGGCACAACAATTCAGCCTTGGGGACTAGTTATGTTTTTTGCAACACACTGACTGTCACAACCTTGGTTCGCTAACTTGTTAACTTAGTTATATAGCTAGCTAGGTAACGTTGGACATAATTGCAAATAATGTAGCTTTCAGCTAACTTGTTAGCTAGCATACATTTTGACTATTCATAGACAGTAACGTGGCTCTGTAATTTACCTGGCATCTGCAAACAATATCGGCGTCCTGAGCGAGTAAGTCCACAACTTTCCCTTTGCCCTCGTCGCCCCATTGAGCCCCTAGCACTACAGTCACTTTGTTGCCAACATTTGGTCTGGCCGCGGGTGGCTCTGTACTAGTGCTATGGGCTGCACCGTTTTGCGCAGCATGTTTGCTCCCGCTCTCCGAAATGTCCGCTCGTTCTTCGCTGCAGTCTGGCTTTGGTAGTAATGGTTGCAAACTAGCCCTGCGCGCTGTCTGAAAGACAGTTTATTAAACACACACGCCCACTAGCTCCATTAATCGACAACAACAGCCAGAGTTTGAGGGGATTGGATTGATGCCCTGTTGTCCCCGACACGCCATCTAGATGGAACTGTACTCCATCTAGATGGAACTGTACTCCAACTAGATGGAACTGTACTCCATCTAGATGGAACTGTACTCCATCTAGATGGAACTGTACTCCAACTAGATGGAACTGTACTCCATCTAGATGGAACTGTACTCCAACTAGATGGAACTGTACTCCATCTAGATGGAACTGCACTCCATCTAGCCACAAGCGTACAAACATCATGACACCGGACAACAGCCTTTGGTTTGTTGTATGGGATATGTGGGGGCCATACTACAGATTATTGAGATATGTGGGCCAAGTCATATCTCAATATTTGGAGAGAGGGGGGCATTTCCCCTCTCATTTATTTCAGTCCTAAATGGACAGGTAAAGCAAACCCAGGTACAGTAGGTAGACTTTCGCCAATCCTGTCTTGTCTGATCACTCAGTGCAGATAGAAGGAAACAAGGAGATGAAACCACGAGGAGATAAACAAGGCGATGAAACCATGCATAGGCCTCACTACACAGAAAGCAAATCAATGCTGAATTAATTGCTCAATTATATGAATTCCATCAACCTTCAAAATGTTTCTATTTATCATTGTGTTTCATACATTTTTTAACACTACTGAACGAAGAACTGTTTGGGAGCCAAATTAACGTCTCTTTTAGGTGAACAGAGACAAAATATCAGGCTCCCGAAAAGACTGAATGCCCATCACTATATGTTTTGTATTTGGTAGATATCCGATACATATGTGATTGGTCTCAGATCTGCACCAATACAGAACGATTTCTAACGTCCCATAAACTCCATCACGTGACTGCATAATAGGGTGTGTTTGTAAATTCCCTCTGGAGTGCCAGACTGCGCGCAGGGTGCTCTCTCGGCGTTCGTAAATTCTGAGCGTTGTCAGATTGTCCGTTCGTAAATCCAGAGCGCTTCGCACACTGGACGCTCTGGCCGATGAGTAGGGTTGATCCGAGCGTTCTGACCTCAACAGCAGTCAACTGACACCAGTCATATTCGACGGATGTTGTGTGTTCGTAAATCCATCTTTTATTAAGCGTTCTGGCACACTCAGATGAGGGCGCTCTGAAATCGGAGTAGATAGCCAGAGTGAATTTACGAACGCACCCATAATTAGTTGGCTGTCTGGAATGCAGCCACAACGCCCAAAAAAGAGCGAGCCAAATTCTTTTATCCGCCTCTGTGAGCTAGCAAGTGGCTAAATATCAAGCTAGACAGGATGAGGGGTTTACCTTTTTTTCTGGCTGTCCTTGTACTTCTGAAAATCGAAATAATCGTTGGAGTATGGAGGTAATTAAACTATCTAACTACCCATTCTGCCCAAAATAAATTATCCAGCTAGATAAGATGGGCGAACGTTATTAGCAAGTTGACGTAGCCTCTTCAAATCTTTTTTAGCAAGCTAACTAAGCTTACAAAAAGGGAGTATCAAGTAGTTGACAATGTGTTAATGTAAATATAATCTATACATTTATTTTACAGATACAATAATATTTTGGAGGATGAAAACTTATTTACACTACACAATGCGGTAAGTACTCTTAACTTCTAACTATTAGCAAAGACACTAGCTGACGCTAATGCTGGCTAGCTAACGTTAAAGCCAACAGGATACTAGATTGGTTCCACTAGCAATTAAAACAATTCAGGTGCATGGGAAGAATATGCATATGCTTGGAAGGAATATATATTTCCTACTGTTCAATTTCTCATTGATTCTTGTTAAATATATCAAATTAGTTACACTCTTTTCATATTATAACCCCAAGTAAACGCTAAGGTTTTAATAGTTACTCAGACTTCAGTGTGTTTAAAACAATTTATATTTAGGTTTTCCTCAAGTATGATGGATCTGACTTTGTTGAATGGGAGTATCCAGAGTGTTGTAATGTCAACAACAAAAGGTAAAGGAAAAATATGATGGAACAGTCACCATTTGGCATCTGCAGATGTAGTTTATGTAATTATTGATAAATAGTTTACAGTTCCTCATGGGTTTTAAAGGATACCTTCATTGCCTTGACGTCTATCTGGCACTATTGTTTTTATTGTGAACTGCCACTTACTTCACTTAGCTCCCCAAATGCCATCATGAAATGCACTTCTCCTGGTTTCCAAATGGTAAAGCCATTGGTGTCTGTAAGTACCTTCTTCATTTAAATTGAATGTTAACAAAATTATACCATCAAAAACCTTAATGTTTAAATTGTTATTTATTTGTAATGTTTTATATTGCATGATTTGAACAGTCACCAGAGGAAGAAGAGGCACGATATCTTTTCATCAGCGATTCATTTTTCAGTTTTATCTGGTATGCTGTAGTGCCTATTGACAGGTAAAATACTATTCTCTGTATTTTTGTGGAATATGGATTCTAGTTTTTTTGTGTGTTTAGTAATGGCTGTTTTAAAATGTTCTCCTTTAGAGGTTCAACAGAAACAAGCGCCAAGGTAAAATGTATTTTACAACACAAAGCTTTAGTAGTTAATGGCAGCTTCTTAACAGAAAGATCAGCAATGTAAATTGTGTCTGTCTGTCTGTCTTTCTTTCAGAAAGTGAGAATGTGGATCATTGATCCAGAGCAAGCATACCCTGCTGAAATTAACAACACTGCACTTGTACCCTCAACGGTGAGACCAGTTCTGGCATCGTCATCAGAAATTCATAAGTATCTAAATTGTACCTATGATTTTCAGTTGCATTCTTGTCCCTCAGCAATCCAGATATATCACTAAGCACTTCTACAATAACGGACAGTACCCAGTGATCAAGTTAAAATCTAAGCAGACACACCTGGGGCATTTCCAGAAAGATGGGTAAGCATACCACCCTAAGCCATATCATAAAAAACAAATTCTGACGTACCAATAATACACAATATATACCCTCTACCATAGGTACTGGGAAGCAGTCATCCCTGGTGATGAAAGATTCAACGATTTTCACATTTATGGTCAGCCAATCAGTTTCCAGCATCGCTTTGTCATAGACGGTCAGCACACATTCTACTGGCCAGAACCCGCAGAGCCCAATGGGGAGAGGGAGGTGTCTTTGCGTCTGGCTCCAGGAAGCCCTTTATCCCTGGTGTGGGGCACCTGTGAGCTCTACCGCGGCCTGCTCCTCTCCGACACAGGCGCCCTCATAACCAAGAATGCTTTCCTCACCTCTGAGGAGCTGATGGTGGACCCAGGAACGTTGCCTGTCCCTCCCGAGGGATATTTCACTGTGGACCAAGCTGCTCTTCTTGAGGACGGCATCATATTTAGAATAGATGACGCCCTCTACTGGAGGGACAACCAGGATCGTGTGCTGACAGAACATCCTCAGCTTCCCACGAGTGGAGTGATGGGCATCTATCAAAGAACGTGCTGCGCTAGTAACTACCCTGTTCAGGTAAGCATCAGCTCCTCCCAAAGGGATTCAATGTGATTAAATGTGAAAATCAAAGTAAATATGAAGATCAAAGGTGTAGTCCTTCAATCTCCACATTTAATCACTTGTAAATAACTTGGGTTTAGTCCAAATAAGACAAAGCAATATATTGTTTCTCAACGCATTTGGTTCTGCGTTTTCAGGATGTGGAACTGAGCTCTTTAATTGTGTGGAAAGACAATTTGTTGCTTGTGGGCCCAAAGCAACTGAAAAATCCGGGTAGGGAAAATTTCCTAAAAATTGTGTTGAAGGTTCCTCCAAGAGTCACCTATTTAACAGCGTCATTCGGCTCCCACCCGGCCTCCCTGGCCACTCTGGTGATGTACTCTGTCCCAGGCGCTATCCCCCGCAACTTCCTCACCAGTTACAACGAACTGGTGCCTAGTTGGATAACCAGCACATTCATGACCAAGTTTAAGCTGAAGGACATCCCTAAAGGTCCATTTGAAATGCGCTTCCTGGAATCAGCCGATGCATCCCTGCTGCTGTGGAACAAAGAGACCATCCTCTATAGCTTTCACAATGACAACGAGTGGGGCGAGATCAGACCCTTCAACGCATCACACCTCAGTGCTGCAGCCTTTGGTAGTAAGATTCACCAAGTGGCCTTGGGTAAGATCTCCTGAATCCTTTTGGTCAATTCAAAGACCTGCTGTGATTCTATTGGACTAAGTTGTATAATTTAAACTACACTAAACAAAAATATAAACGCAACATGCAACAATTTCAAAGATTTGACTGAGTTTGTTCATATAAGGAAATCAGTCAATTAAAATAAATTAATCGGAAATCTATGGATTTCACATGCCTGGGTGTACAAATATGCATCTGTTGGTCACAGATACCTTAAGAAAAGGTAGGGGTGTGGATCAGAAACCGGTCCGTATCTGGTATGACCACCATTTGCCTCATGCAGCGCAACACATCTCCTACCTTCGCATAGAGTTGATCAGGCTGTTGATTGTGACCTGTGGAATGTTGTCCCACTCCTCTTCAATGGCTGTGTGAAGTTGCTGGATATTTGCGGGAACTGGAACTTGAACCACATGTGCTTCGCAAGGCTGCAAAAAGGTTTGCAGCATGGAGAAAGTCATTTTCGCTGTCTCTGGGTTCCCTGCCCTGCTCAACCAAAGTGCCGATTGCTACCGGGACCTCCATGCTAAAAATGCAGAATGGAGACACATTGCCAATATGATTGGATTCCTTGGTCAGTTGAATGTGAAATAATTAGCTGGAAAGTGGAAGATAGGTGCTGGCAATTTCTTAGCTAAGCTGTCTAGCAAAGGGGTTAGCTTTGTAGTTAGATAGCTAGCTAACTGGCTTGACAGTTTAACTTTTGTTTGTACCACCGCACTGTAAAGCAACGCTCAAGTTAAAAATATTGAACGCATGTGGTACACAGAATGCACTGCAGCCTAGTGCGGCATCCCCAATGTAGCGCTGAGGACCGCTCCATTGACAATGATTGATCTCTGTCAGAACGCAAAGAGTTTGACATGACATGAGGCTGGAGGCGGCTTATGGTAGAGAAATTAACCTTTTCATTCTCCGGCAACAGCTCTGGTGGACATTCCTGCAGTCAGGATTCCAATTGCATGCTGACTCAAAACGTGAGTGTGTGCATTGTGTTGTGTGACAAAACTGCACATTTTAGAGTGGCCTTTTATTGTCCCCAGCACCTGGTGCACTTGTGTAATGATCATGCTGTTTAATCAGCTTATTGATACTTATTGATAATCCTTCCACCTGTCAGGTGGAAGGATTATCATGGCAAAGGAGAAATGCTCACTAACAGGGATTTTTGTATGGAAAACATTAGAGAAATAAGCTTTTTGTGCATATGGAACATTTCTGGGATCTTTATTTCAGCTCATGAAACATCAACATCTTCACATTTTTTGTCTACGATGCGTTGTCGGGAAAAGTGAAGGTCGCTGATTTGAGTCAAAAGTCACTGTTTACTCATTGTGTCATGCTTAGAATATGCTTCCCCATTGTTATCATTTGAAAGTTCTGAAAAGTTCCATGGTAGTTAATTCAACAGTAGTGAACGACTCCAGGGCAGGTGGAGCGGGAGGTTCCTGGTGGAGAGCCAGGTGCGATCACCAGGATGGAACACTGGAGCCTCACTGCGGTGGCGATCTGCCTGCTCTTTCTGGCAGCGTTCCAAACCTCCTCTGCGCCCCGACTCCAGGATTATTTTGGAGTCGAGTCCCCACTACTATTCAACACTGGGAAGTTAGCTAAAATAGTTGATGTGGTTACTAAAACAGCAGTACCTCTTGATTGGTAGTAGATATTTCTGCTCATATTTCCAGATTTGAATAGCATAGAAGTAGACCAAGATATCTTACCCTCTAACTTTTTGTCTAGCTAGTTGAGAAAGTGGTCAAGATGGCAGTTGTTTGAAAACAATTAGACAAAGTTGTTGATGCGGTGACTAAAACCGTTGTATCGTTAGCTCTGTACAAGATATTTCTGTTCCGATTCCATATTTGATTAGCAGAGAAGTAGACCAAGTAGTTTACTAAACTTGTTCAATAAGTGGTCAAAACAGCAGTTGTTTAAAAAGTTGAGAGGAAAAGTTGTTGATGCGGTTACAATTGTTTTTATATCGTTTGTCATGTAGAAGATAATTCTGTTCCGATTCCAAATTTGAATAGCAGAGAAGTAGACCAAGATGCCATACCCTCTAAGTTTTTGTCTAACTTGTTGGGAAAGTGGTCAAAGTAGCTGATTTGTGTCAAAAGTCACATTGTTTACAGTGAATGTTGGAAGTCATGATGTCACAATGGGGAGCTTTAGAATGTTGAAAAAAGTCCCATTACAGTGAATGAAGATTGTAAAAAATGATATCAAAACATTAAATGAAAGCACTATTCCAGACCATTTTACAAGTTTTAAAGTTTGAACTGCGTTTTTAGCTTAAACTGTGTAAGATGTCATGTATATGCCGAGAGTCAGGAAGCAGGTGCAGAAGGTGAGTTTAATAATGTAGATAAACAAAATATGAGTCGTGTATGGAATGTGAATGTAATCAAGGTGATGATGAAGTCCAGGTTTGCGTAATGATGGGGAGCAGGTGTGCGTAATGATGGTTGCCAGGACCAGTGGTTAGTAGACCGTTGAGCGCTGGAGAGGGGGAGCGGGAGTAGGCGTGACATAAGATGAGTAGCGTGCAGAATAATAATAATAACTAGATGGTAATTGTACATGTAGTACAATTGCTGGATCTTGCGTTACTTCAAAAATATTTTTGTGGTAATGGTAGAAGTTTTACTTTACTATTTAAAGCAAAGCAGTTTTAAACTGTGTTAAGTTTTGAAAAACGTTACTAGTAGTGGTAGTGTCTGCAGTAGTAAAGATGGGGACTGGTTATAGTTGAAAAAATAGGTAGATGAAAAGTTAGGATAGCCTGAACATATGAAAGTTGGTTTGGTGTCTCTTGCTTGAATGGTTCAAGAGTTAGGGAAATCGGGATACCTAGTCAGTTGTACAATTGAATGCCTTCAACTAAAATGTTTCTTCCGCATTTAACACAACCCTTCTGAATCAGAGAGGTGCGGGGGGCTGCCTTAAATCGACATCCACGTCTCCGCACCCGAGGAACAGTGGGTTAACTGCCTTGCTCAGGGGCAACAGATTTTTTACCATGTCAGCTCGGGGAGCCCAAAGCTATAACCACTAGGCTACCTACTGTTGGTGAGTTGTTTAATGCAAATGTACAGTGCATTTGGAAAGTATTCAGACCCCTTGACTTTTTCTACATTTTGTTACGTTATAGCCTTATTCTAAAATGTATTACATTGTTTTTCCCTCGTCGATCTACACACAATACCCCATAATGACAAAGCAAAAACAGTTTTTTTTTTAAACATTTGAGCAAATACAAATAATAACTGAAATATCACATTTACATAAGTATGCAGACCCTTTACTCAGTTCTTTGTTGAAGCACCTTTGGCAGCGATTACAGCCTTGAGTCTTCTTGAGTATGACACTACAAGCTTGGCACACCTGTATTTGGGGAGTTTCTCCCATTCCCAATGGGGAGCGTCGCTGCACAGATACTTTCAGTTCTCTCCCGAGATGTTCTATCGGGTTCAAGTCCAGGCTCTGGCTGGGCCACTCAAGGACATTCAGAGACATGTCCCAAAGCCAATCCTGCGTTGTCTTGGCTGTGTGCTTAGGGTCGTTGTCCTGTTCAGTCTTGGTCCTGTTGGAAGGTGAACCTTCGCCCCAGTCTGAAGTACTGAGCTCTCTGAAGCAGGTTTTCAACAAGGATCTCTCTGTACTTTGCTCCGTTCATCTTTCCCTCGATCCTGACTACTCCAAGTCTCTGCCGCTGAAAAACATGCTGCCACCACCATGTTTCACTGTACGGATGGTGCCAAGTTTCTTCCAGACGTGAAGCATGCCATTCAGGCCAAAGAGTTCAGTCTTGGTTTCGTCAGAGTCCTTTAGGTAACTTTCGGCAAACTACAAGTGGCCTGTCGTGTGCCTTTTTACTGAGGAGTGGTTTCCATCTGCCCACTCTACCATAAAGGCCTGATTGGTGGAGTGCTGCAGAGATGGTCTTAGGTCAGTTAGGCTCACCACTTTATTTTAAGAATGTGAAATGTCAGAATAATAGTAGAGAAATGATTTATTTCAGTTTTTATTTCTTTCCTCACATTCCCAGTGGGTCAGAAGTTTACATACACTCACTTAGTATTTGGTAGCGTTGCCTTTAAATTGTTTAACTTAAGTTTCGGGTAGCCTTCCACAATAAGTTGGGTGAATTTTGGCCCATTCCTCCTGACAGAGCTGGTGTAAGTGAGTCAGGTTTGTAGGCCTCCTTGCTCACCCACACTTGCGTACTATTGTTTGTAAAGATGGACGTGGTACCTTCAGGCATTTGGAAATTGCTCCCAAGGATGAACCAGACTTGTGGAGGTCTACAATTGTTTTTTTATGAGGTCTTGTCTGATTTATTTTGATTTTCCTGTGATGTCAAGCAAAGAGGCACTACGTTTGAAGGTAGGCCTTGAAATACATCCACAGGTACACCTCCAATGGACTCAAATGATGTCAATTAGCCTATCAGAAGCTTCTAAAGCCATGACATCATTTTCTAGAATTTTCCAAGCTGTTTAAAGGCCCAGTCAACTTAGTGTATGTTAACTTCTGACCCACTGGAATTGTGATACAGTGAATTATAAGTGAAATAATCTGTCTGTAAACAATTGTTGGAAAAATGACTTGTGTCATGCACAAAGTAGATGTCCTAACCGACTTGCCAAAACTATAGTTTGTTAACAAGAAATTTGTGGAGTGGTTGAAACAATTAGGTTGGAGTCATTAAAACAAATTTATGTAAACTTCCGACTTCAACTGTAGTTATAGTTAAAAGTTGTGAAGAATTTGAAGTTTGGATAACCTGAACCTGTGAGAGTTGGCTTGGTGTCCCTAGCTTGAACGGTTCAGGAATTACTGTTGAGTTCTTGTATCCAAATTTATGCAAATGTATCAAAGAATTTGATAGCCTGAATGTTTTAAATTTGGTCTTGTAGCTTAACTGGCCAATGAGCAGGACCATTTTGAATTGCTACCTCTGTATTCCTATTGTTCTCATTCAAACCCATCTTAATTTATGCACATTAATGGTTATAGTTCAAAAATGATATATATTAGTATCAAAAATCTTTTAACAAGCAATCTAAGCAGGGTCAGTCTAAACATCTCACCATTGATTTGGAGTTAATAGCTTAAGTGGTGAAAGAGGAGATGGGTCTAGAATGTTTGTATTTTTAACATTCTCTTCTATGGGCCTTTTATCAATTGAATGCATTGGTATCCATTGCAATGGCTCGATTTGTGCTGCTCAATGATGATATATGAGAGTGCTCTTAGCTGATGTTAGCTACAGTATCTGCTTTTCGTCACTAAACTCTTGACAAACAGCTGTAACCTTTTTATCTACCTTTGTGTGAGTATCCATAGCAACAGTTCTGTTTGTGCTGCTCAATGAGTACGGTTACATGTACACAATAATGAGATTATTGTGGATAGTCAGATTTATAAGAACGATTTCCCTAATAATCATGTTTACATGGACACATCTGAAATCAGGCTACCTAATGCTACTAACACAACGTGCCATTGGAACACAGGAGTGATGATTGCTGATAATGGGCCTCTGTACGCCTATGTAGATATTCCATAAATAATCTGCCGTTTCCAGCTGCAATAGTGATTTACAACATTAACAATGTCTACACTATTTATGTTAAATTTGATGTTATTTTAATGGACAAAACAAGGACATTTCTAAGTGACACCAAACTTTTGAACGGTAGTGTACATTCAGTTGTTCTGAACTTACTCACTCACGCTAAAGAGGGAGGCTCACTCGACTTGTGCTAGCACATTGGCAGATCAAATACACAGCTGGAACGCTGATTTAAGGTGTTTACATGTCCTAATAGTTCGAAAGATTTGCTCAGAAAACCACTTGTTTTAATTTGCGTATGCTTACTTCGATTTTGACCTTACTCCCATTTAAGATAAGCAGAGTAAAGTGTTTACATGACTGTTGCATAATCTGCCTACTGCCGTAATCAGTTTAATATCAAATTATTACTGTGCATGTAAACGTACTCAATAATTAGACATAACAGCGCTGTTAGCTGACGTTATCTAGCTTCTTTTTCACCACTCTAAACTACATACACCTGCAATTTTTTAATTGGTATAAGATACTTTTTTTTCATATGCCAGATGTGAATAGCAGAGAAGTAGAGAAAGATTTCATACCCTCTACATTTTTGTCTGACTTGTTGGAAGTGGTCAAAACGGTGTCAATTTGGAAAAAGTTGGAAAACGTGTTAATGCAGTTACTAAAACAGCTGTATCGTGAGATCCTTTGCGGATATTTTTGTTCCGCTGACAGATTTGAATAGCAGAGAAGTAGATGAAGATTTCATCCCTTCTCACTTTTTGTCTAACCTATTGGAAAAGTGGTCAAAAGTTCAGTTGTTTTTTAAAATGTGAGTACATTTTGTTGATGCGGTTACTTAAACAGCTGTAACGTTTGATCGGTACCAGATAATTCTGATATTATTTCAGATTTGAATAGCAGAGAAGTAGAAGATTTCATTCACGCTGGAAAGGCTTCTACATGGAACCCAAAAAACAGTTCTACTTGGAACCAAAAGGCTTCTTCAAAGGGCTCTCCTATGGGGACAGCCGAAGAACCCGTTAAGGTTCTAGATAGCACCTTTTTTTTCAAAAAGTGTAGTTGTACATTTTATTGGTGTGCATCTTTCACTTTCTGCCTCAGATCACTCCTGGAACATGCTGGTGAAGATGGAGAACAATATCCTGTTCTACTGTAAAGTGGGCATGCACGAGGTGGTGCGCTTGCACAAGTGGATGGAGCCGGACAGTCGCATGGTTCTCTACCTCAACCAGAAAGAGCAGATCAACATGCTCACCCTGACGCCTGAGGGGCTGCACGTCCAGAAGTACCCCATGATGATGGAGACTAAGAGCGCCATGAAGGGCAGCTACCATGACTGTCCCTTCATCTCCTTTGAGCACAGTATGAACACCATTTCCTATAACATGGATAAGGGGGACCAGATGGTCCAGTGGGCTCAGATAGTCTACCCAGAGGGAAAAGGTGTGCACGTGAAGTTCCTTAGCAACAATGCGGACCTGCTTTATATTGAGCAGAAGTCTCACTTTGAGGGTGTGAACAGTGTGGACACAGTGAACACGGTGAGGCGGTTACTGTATTGATTATGTCATTCCCAGAAACTGGAACGAAACAGTGCTGCTCTTTACAGATATTTCCTGTCGACAGATTTGTAGCATGTTTTGTTGTTCTGCTAAACTTTGCTAATGCTCAGTGAAACTGATACATGACGAGTTACCATGGCTACATTTCTAAAGACTTATTTGATGCTTTTATTTGATTTTTCAGACATTTATAATCAGCCAGAAAGTGGATTACAGTGATGCAACGAGTTACACACAGTTGACGTCAGTCCTTTTTGTTTGTCAATTTGTGATTGATGTTCATTCAAAGGCTTCATTTATCAATTTTGGGAATATATTCACATAAACTGTTAATTTACCTCACAGAAAAAAAACAAGTGGCATTGTTACCCTGGAACTAGTACCCAACCAGATTGGCAACACTTGTAATTTGCCAATGAGTCGGGTAATAATTTTTCAAACATATTCAACATTTCATTTATCTTGCTGCGTCTAGATTTTACTGTAGCACATTATTTACCAACTCTCATATTGTTGACAGATATCCCATTTTAATGTCGGCTGCCCACCAAATAGACATATCCGTGTTGCTAGGTAAGTGGAAACTCTTCTGTAAGATTTATATTCTCTAGACAGAGTTAGTGTGACGGTGGACTGATCTATTCTTTAACTGATAAACGTTCATGCATTTACCCAAAGTGACTTAGTCATGCATGCATTTTACGTATGGGTGATCCCGGGAATCAAACCCACTACCCTGGCGTCACCAGTGCCATGCTCTACCGACTGAGCTACAAAGGACCACATTGTAGTGATGCCTTCTTGTTATTTACAGGCCTTGGGGAATGCCTTGTGAGATGCACAGCCTCACCAACTACACCATTTTAAGGTAATCAAGGATGTTGAGGGACTGTATTGTCTCCTGTTAGTATCAGTTCTCTGCATTCAAATATTCTGTTTCATCTTAGGTCTGTACTCAGAGATCCACAACAAGACGATATAGTAAGTCATTTAGTTTCCGGTTGTCAGAAATACACAGTACTGAATTTTCCTGTTTGCTAGTGTAGATATTATTGCACCTGAGGCTAGAAATGGAAATAGTGTTGAGTGTTAAAATGTTGACATTTTAATGTTGTAGTTAAATGTGATGTTTAAAGTAAGTTATGTCATTTGTATAAAAGTTAAATTCCCTTCATCATTGATGATGCATTTATTATTGTTATAGGTTGTATATTATGACTGGGAGAAATTTGGATGTCTACTCAAAACGCACTATAAAAATCAATTTCTCCCAAGCATTGACCTGTAAGTCAAAAAAAGAAAATGATACATTAACAGGAATGACTAAAACTATCAGAGGAAATCTTATTGGTTCACATATTTCTATGTGCGATTACAGTTTATTTTTTTATGTAATCAGGTATGATGGAGACAGCTATGTTAGGAACGTCGACGCCAACTTCATAGTATGGGACAGGTTTGGTCGGAAAGACTATTCTTTTAATGCAACCATGCGTCAGGTACAGTTTATACTCCTTTATCAAATAAGTGAACTTGGAGTGTGTGTGTGTGTGGGGTGGGTTTGAATTTTCCTTACCGGTATGCTCACTGGGGCTCCTTCAGGTTGCCTGTCTCCGAGAATCTCAGACCTGGATCTCCATGCTGACTGGGGGGAAAAGCCTGGAGGAGGCCTGGGGTCCGGAGGTACAGAGCTGTACTCTTCATATACTGTAGTTCTCATGATCTGTATACATTTCTACCTGCCAGAAACATTGTTATATAAACGTATATTCTTCTTATCCCCTTTCCAGAACTACAGGACTTGTTTTAAGGTTAGCCCTGGCAAGTTGGGGAACCTGGACCAGCCTTATGAAATAATGAACAGAAGCTCCAAAAACTTTCTGACATTTTCCCAGGTGGACAGTGCTACCTATGTGTTTAATGTCAAGATACTGGACCCCAATTACAGGTGAATGACCACTGTCCAGGGTTTGGGTCAATTCCAATTTAATTTGAAATTCCAATTAAATTCTTGAATTCACTCATGAAGTGGAGAATTTACGTTGAATTCAATTCGAATTTCAACAACCTTCAAGTTATGGAATTGGAATTAGACTGTTTGCATTGGTATTATAAAAACATTTAATCTATTGAATTGGAATTCGATATTTGAACATTTCCCAGTCAATGGAATTAATGCACTTTTAGTATCAAAAGTTGACTGCAGGATTTTAAAAATATAATTTCAAATTGTATTTATATATTTCCAGTATACCTAGGCTGAACGGTTGCATGATCAGCCGGTAACCCTGAGGGAATTGAATTATAATTTTTGGGGATAACATTGAATTGGGAATAGAATTTTTGGGATTTACCTGACATTGGAATTGAGAGGAATTTTAATGATCTCTGAATTCAAAGACTGACCTGGAATTTGAATTTAATTCAATTGAATTTACAGGGAGAGAGAATTTCCTTTGTGGAATGCACCCCAACCCTGCCACTGTCCTGTGGTTTTATTGGGACCCCCCCAGTGGTTGCAGAACAAATAACTTACTCCATCCCCTTTGAACCTAAATAAACGCACACAAATCAAATTGTATTGGTCACACGCTCCAAATACAACAGGTGTAGACTTTACAGTATAATGCTTACTTAGGAGCCCATTCCCAACAATGCAGAGTTAAAAAGTAAAACAAATATTTGCTTAATAAAGATGGAAATAGTAACACAATAACAAGGCTATATACAAGGAGTACCAAGACTGAGTCAATGTGCAGGAGTACAAGGTAATTGAGGTAATACAGTATGCACATGTGGGTAGGGGTTAAAGTGACTAGGCAATCAGAATATATTTTTGTCAGTGTATAAACGCAACATGCAGCAATTTCAAAGCTTTTGCTGAGTTACAGTTCAAGGAAATCAGTCAATTTAAATAAATTCATTAGGACTGAAACTATGGATTTCACATGACTGGGAATACAGATATGCATCTGTTGGTCACAGAGACCTTAAAAAAAAAAAAAAAAAAGTAGGGTTGTGGATTAGAACCTGTCAGTATCTGGTGCGCAAGACATCTCCTTCGCATAGACTTGATCAGGCTGTTGATTTGTGGCCTTTGGGGGAAAAATATATATATATTTACCTTTTATTTTACTAGGCAAGTCAGTTAAGAACAAATTCTTATTTACAATGATGGCCTAGGAACAGTGGGTTAACTGCCTGTTCAGGGGCAGAGCGACAGATTTGTACCTTGTCAGCTCTGGGATTTGAACTTGCAACCTTTCGGTTACTAGTCCAACGCTCTAACCACTAGGCTACCCTGCCGCCCCAATGTTGTCCCACTCCTCTTCAATGACTGCGAAGTTGCTGGATATTGGTGGGAAAGGGAACACGTTGTCGTACACAACGATCCAGAGCATCCCAAACATGCTCAATGGGTGACCTGGTTGGCTAGTATGCTGGCCATGGAAGAACTGGGACATTTTCAGCTTATGGTAGAGAAATGAACATTCAATTCTGGCAACAGCTCTGGTGGACATTGCTGCAGTAAGCATGCCAATTGCACTCTCCCTCAACTTTACATCTGTGGCATTGTGTTGTGTGACAACTGTCAATTGTAGAGTAGCCTTTTATTGTCCCCAGCACAAGGTGCACCTGTGTAATGATCATGTTTAATCAGCTTCTTGATATGCCACACCTGTCAGGTGGATGGATTATCTTGGCAAAGGAGAAATTCTCACTAACGGATGTAAACAACTTTGTGTCAACATTTGAGAGAAGTAAGCTTTTTGTGAGTATGGAACATTTCTGGGATCTTTTATTTCAGCTCTTGAAACAACACTTTTACATGTTGTGTTTAGTTCAGTGTAGAATAAACTGAGTAGCAGCAGCGTGTGTGAAAGTGTCTTATGTGTGGCGTCAATATGCATGTGTGTTGGAGTGTCAGTGTAGTGTGTGTGGGTAGAGTCGAGTGACTGCATCGAGCCAGTGCAAGATAATTAAGATCAATAATAAAGGGGGTCAGTGTAAATTGTCTGGGTAGCCATTTGACTAACTGTTCAACAGTCTTACAGCTTGGGGGTAGAAGCTGCTCAGGTGTGTTTTGGTCCCAGACTTGGTGCATCGGTACCGCTTGCTGTGTGGTAGCAGAGAGAACAGTCTATTGTTAGGACCTTCCTCTTACACCGCCTGATATAGAGGTCCTGCATGGCAGGGAGTTTGGCCCTAGTGAGGTACTGGGGCATACGCAGTACCCTCTGTAGCGCCTTGCGGTCGGATGCCGAGCAGTTGCCATACCAAGCGGTGATGCAGCCAGTCAATGCTCTCAATGGTGCAGCTGTAGAACTTTTTGAGGATCTGCGGGCCCATGCCAAATCTTTTCAGCCTCCTGAGGGGGCAGAGGCGTTGCTGTGCCATGTTAACAACTGTTGGTGTGTTTGGACCATGATAGATCCTTAGTGATGTGGACACTGAGGAACTTGAAGCTCTCAAACCGCTCCTCTACAGCTCTGTCGATGTAAGTGTTCGGCCCTCAGTTTTCTGTAGTCCACGATCATCTCCTTTGTATTGCCTACATTGAGGGAGAGGTTGTCCTGGCACCAGACTGCCAGGTCTCTGACATCCTCCCTTTAGGCTGCCTCATCATCATTGGTGATCAGGCTTACCACCGTCGTGTCGTCGGCAAACTTAATGATGGTGTTGGAATCCTAGATATGTGTTTTTGGTTGAGTCAATTCCATTTCAAGCTTATCTTTTAAAAAAAACACAGTTATTTCAGAATATTTTGGCAAGTAAGCTGGCTAAGCCATTGATCCAGATTTGTAGTATACACCTCAGAAATTTAGGTGACGTTGTTGACTTGTTTGTGTGCCTTACATGTGTCCATGCCAATAAAGTCATTGGGCCCTGCTGATAATGTCTTGTAGTAACAGGTGGCGGCCACAAGGTGGCAGCTGTCAAACACATTTTAACCTCATGTCGATATTCTGTCGGTGCTTTTCAGCAGGTCCTGTGAAAATGTATTTTTCTATACTAAAGATGAAAATAAAATGGAATACTACCTTCAACCAGCTTCATCTTTTCTCTTCTCAGCTTCTGTGACCTTCATGCTGTGTTTGCAGTCCAGACCTATGGCATTACAATTCCGTAAGTTATGGGGCAGAGAAAATGGCTATGATAAATAACTTGACATATTGCTTTCAGCATTGCTTACATGTTCTAGATCAATTGCTCACTAAATGTCTTTGCATTCTTTTTCATTTCAGGAAGTATCAGCATCTAACTACATATGTGGCCATTGTTTTTACCCTTTTCTCACTCTGTATACTGGGCTACAGTTACTGTCGATATGTGACTATTTTCAGGAATCTGCTGGCAACCAAAAGGCATAAATATGAATAGGTAATTCAAATACTTTCACTAAAAGTTGTTTTATTTAAATCTTACTGTTTGTAATTATATGTTTAACATCAGTTATGTATATTTGAGTCATGTATTTTATGGATTGTTGGTCTCCACATGTCTTAGCAGTTAATGGAATTGAAATAAGATGTTTAAGAACCAATCCCAAAAGTAATGTTTAACTTTGAACTTTTTGTCTTGATTTCTTGGTGCTCTTTCAAAAACATGTATAATAAACCAAGGAGAATATAAACCAAAGCTGGGTAGTTATGTCTAACCTTCAGTTTGCATTACTATTTTGCTAGATTAGATTGATTATTTAAAGCAATAGCTATTTGATGTTTCTCAGAGGCTTCATAAGATTTTGTATTTACAAATGTTAGGTTGATTAATGGATCAGTGATTTTCAGGTTGATTAAACGACTGTCGATGTATCGTTCCAAAGCGCTTCACTACAGCACAACAGTAGCCACCTGTTAACTGAGAATTGTGTACATTTTCAGTTGGATACTTTTTGAGGGAAAATACTATTCAACTTGTAAAATAGTTATTAGAAATTTCATTTTGATGTTTTAATGGCAATTTCACACAGAAAAGATTCACGTTCGCTAACAACTCTATTTCATCGCAAATTGTCTCCAGGCAGTACTGTAGCTATATTTCCAGCCAGTCGACTGCCTTGCACAGCTGTTTGCTTATGGAGAAAATTGCACAAAGCTTTCGGATGTGGGACTCTTGTGAACTACTTGCTGAACTGAAGGTATAATTTGCCTGTTAGTACGATTAACCTAGTAGTTAGCAAGCTAGCTAATTAGATAAAATCAGTGCAACAAATAAGTAAAAATAACTAGTTACAGGGTGTGTGGATCGGGAAAAAAATTGGCAAAAGTGCATCAGGACCCAAAGAAATTCGTGATGCCAAACGAGATGATCATTTTGAACGTCTATGATATGGTAAGTTGTGTATTTAGTTAATGTTCCATTTAATTTGCTTAAATGTAAGAACACTAACCAAAATACAGCAACTCGCAGCTAACGTATTCCTAACGACCGGTATTTAATTGACCTAACGTTAGCTTTAAAGCGAGCTAGGTATCCAGCTAGCTACTGTAGCTAACAAGACTCGTGTCTGAAGCGGAGGATGGATGGAGCATTGGAAGAGCCCCGAACTATTGCTGATATATGGAAATGTTAACCCCAAAATTAAGGGTTTAACGACTCCGGCTGCGTCTGTTTTGTAATCTGGCCAAATCATGATATGCCTGTCGGTGGGAAACAAAAACACAGCCAGCCCAGGGTCTGATTGTCATGGGGGAACAGAGGTAAAGAAAGTTTCAGGCTGGATATTCAACGAATATTCGCCTGTAGGTTTCCTTACGTCCACCAACAGCAGTTAGGGACCGTCAACATAGTGACAAATCAAAATGTTCAAATTTCAATAGCTCTTTAACCATTACTCCTAAAACGTTCAAAATTGGTTGTAGCTAACCCGATTGCATAGACACACATTGCACACACTTTTGTCGATTTACATCGCACTATTTTAAATGATTTATTTACATTTGAATTTCAATAGCTCTTTGGTCATATGACTTACTGACTTTAAACAAGGTTCAAAATGTACACTGTGGGCCTACACATTGCACAACCTTTAGTTTGTTCATTTTCATCTCTCACGTTTTTACATGAATTGTTCCAAATTTAAACTTCAATAGCTCCTTGGTCATGTGACCTACTGGACTCAAACAAACTTTAGAATGTCCACGGACTAGCCTTATATATTGCACAATCTTGTTTGTGTACTGTAAAGTCACATGGTGTAACGTACATTTTCCATAGTTTTACATTTCAATAGCTCCTTGGTCATGTCAATTACACTTCTAAGAAGCGTGCAGTGGATATACACCCATATTGCATAACATCTAGTTCAAGTCAAGAGCTACCCTTCCCCTTTGTCTGCTCTGCGTATGTCTGAAAGTGACAGAGCCAGCAACCAAGAGTTTCACAGTATGTCATAAATTGTTACACTGATGAATGTATGTAAAATATAATATGTATTAGATCCAGTACAATGGAATAACTAAGACCTGAGTTTGAATGCAACACTTGGCCTGATGGTTCATGCAGATACTGGGGAAGCAATATAGAAATGTATTGATCCCTTAAATTATTTTACTATTAAATCACCCATATCACAACCCTCATACCTCTTCACAAAAATGTACCTAAATGAATTTTGGAAAAAGGATTATACTCACAATGAACTTACAGTGGTTCTGGTTCACATTCAAGAAACTCATGACAACATTGTAGTTACTGAAGTTCACCTGAAATAATTTCACATGCTTGCCTCTAAGCCCCCCCAAAAATGTATCAATAGTTAATCCTTTAAAATTCCACTAACAGATTGTATTAGTACCTTGGGCAGACTTTGCTTGCACACTAAACTTCGTTCTCCATTTAGAATGACTTGGGGTGAGTAATGATTTAGGATGTAAATCTTTGTCCCTTGACCACAGCTTTTTGTGGTTGCTTGAAAGTACAATTTGATTGTCTGTATAAGGAGAGAAAGTAAAACCACAAATGCTTTGAATGTGAAGAACATTATACAAATCATTAAGCATAAACTAAAATACATAGACATTTCAAAGAATATCGGTTAGTTAGAAGGATTGTTTATCGAGATTTAAATCAAACGTAATTACATTTGCCTGTGTTTTTATTTGTCTAATATTCTGGCTACATGCAATTTAATGGGTCATTGTCTCATACATATATGTGTGTGTGTGTGTATGCCTTGTTAGGGAGATTAAGTATCATACATAAGGTGTTATGTAGTCTGTGTTATTGCTGACAATACTGTGTTTACGTGATGACACAACTTCACTATTTACTTTAAAGTGACAGAATAAGGGCCATAAATATTCAAGTGTACGTCATCAAAAACATTCAACTCCAATTCCAGTTGACTACATAATATTACATGTCCTTAGACTTGGTTAGGGGCACGTCTAATGTACTTCTGTGTTCAGCCTTTATACTGTATGCATNCCCCCCCCCCCCCCCACAATATGTTTAGAATTGTGATTGGAAAAAAATGCTTATTGTCATGTTATGACTAGTATTTATTACCTCACCCACAAGCATTTGTGGGGCTGCTGAGTTTTAAACTCTGAATGATGGAGAAGGAAAGAGAACAGCAACCACCACCTCGCAATTGTTTCTTCGCCACAGAGCTGTGACCTGCAATATGCAAATGAAATACACTTAGAAGAGTTATTGTCCGCTGAAACATGAACTGAAAACAAACTATCACAATCCTTTAACATAAAAAAAAACCCTACCTGGCCTGCAGCCTCATTGTCTTGGAGTGATGTTGCCTCATCCCTGATTTCATATTTCTTGTGGTGTGCCTTCCCTGCTGGTTTCTTTTTACCCTTCTTTGGCTCAGGTAATTGTCTGGGAGGCTGGAAATACTTTGACCTGGACTTGTGAGGTGAGTATTTTCTTTGTCTCTTGGCCCATTGCGCCACATAGCAGTTGGTGTCCCTTGATTTAACTATTTAACTGATTGCAATGTTGTGTTGGTCACATTACAATGTCTTGTAAGATCACCCAGCAGTATCCCACTCCATAGGGGGAAAATGGCCATTTAAGTGTCCATTAGAACATTGATTATCCCAGGGCAGAAAAACCTATTTTCAGGCCCTGTCTGTGTCTCCTCTAGAAGACTGCGAATATTTAAGAACTGACATGTTCACGTGTGAAGGGAGATTGTCCACATGTTTAGTTTTTTTTGCTGAAGTTGCACTTTCTTCATAACTTGTCTCTCATCACGTCCTCCACTTTCACCTTCTCTGACTTCATAATACTCCCATCTAAATGCTTTTGTGATTCATCCACAAGATGACTTGTATGTTGTGATTTGAAAAGCAGACACGTGTCTAAAGACATTGAGTGCCTTGAAGAAAGAGGAAAAGAAATCATGTAAAATTGAGTGAGATGAAAATGGACAAAGGGTGTGCAATGTGTAGGCCCACTGAGTGGACATTCTGAACCTTGTTTGAGTCCAGTAGGTAACATGACCAAGAAGCTTTCAACATTTTAAAGTTAGAAAAATTCATTTCAAATCAGGTGAGATGAAAATAGACAAACTAAAGGGTGTGCAATATATATATATAAGGGTAGTCAGTGTACATTCTGCACCTTGTTTGAAGTCAGTAGGTCACATGACCAAGGAGCTATTGAAATGTGAATGTAAAAAAAGGTTGTACTTTGTTTACGCTCCCTAACTATTTCAACTAGGAATACAAAATGCTGCTCATAGGACCCTGGCTGGATCAGCAGTGGTTATCCTACACTTAGGATTTACATCTTCCAAAATTGATAACGTTACTAAGACTGACCAAACTGTTTAAACGTCCACATTAGTAGAAATCCACTTTTTCGAGCTGAAATACATTGGCCAGAGTTTACCCATGATGTTGCACAACGATTTAAGTTAATAAATAATAATCGTTTTAGTCGATGATATAGCTAGTTGGGCTTGAAGTGACATCCGAACTGCCCACTTAGTGCAAAGCCGTGTGAATGCAGTGACTTTTCCTGTGACATGTACAAATTATTTTCAGCCTATGTTTCTGGGCTGGGTTTTATTTTAATGTTACCACCCATTGCAAAGTTATCCCTCTTCCCGAATGAGATGAGCCAAACAGCCTTGTGTCCACTTGACCGCCAGAGCCATGGAGATGTCAGAGTAAATGTATAATTATTTCATTACTGGAATTGATTTGGCCAAGTGCATTTGCGCTCTCTGTTTAGTCTCTGCTCAGTTTGGCAGCTGCGGGGGTGTGAGGGAGAAGCCGGTGTTCTTCGCTGTTTACCGGATCTTTTTTTCTGCAGTTTTCTTGAAGATGACCGCGACACACACGATGCGGCGCTGTCGTTCAGCGGCAGATGATGCGCGGTCACTCACCGCTGTCATCAATTGGCTCGTTCTGACTGAGCCCAATGGTCATGAAACGTATATACAGCGAGGAGTTCCTTTCTCTTTCATACAAACTTATAACGAGGAGCACAATGTGTTTTGTGTGGGGAAGTGCTTAGTAATGAGTCTCATAACGAACAAATGAATATGATGGTAAACCCAGGGAGTTCTTTCAGAACAGGGCAGAATGTTTCAGGAAACAGTTCTTCGACAGTGGAAAAGTAAGTCAGCTAAGCAAGGCATTGTTGTCATTTTATAACAGGTGATGATAAGCAGAAATCAGGTGTACGAACTAACTCTCATAGTAGTAGATGTGAGTTTCTCTTTCAAACAATCTCCTGGCTTTGTACACATCTAATAGCTAACAGTCGCCATAGCAAGCTAGCTACTAATAGTGCAACCCTAGTAACAGTACAGATTAACATGAAAAATGATCAGGCCCACTGTACATCTTACTGTAGAAATGATTGTTGAAAACTAGTCTAGGTTGGAACTGTTGCTGTTAAAATAATCATTTTTATTCATAACTGGAATAAACTAATTGAAGCAAGATGCCTTTTGAGGCAAACACTCACACAGTTCTGGGTTGCTCATCTACAGGAGGAAGCAGTCTCCTGCCTGACTGGGAAAGCAGTATATGTTCAGAAACCGAGCATAATCAAAAAGTTTGTTTTCAGTTGTTCATCTGTGTGATGTGATAAATCTGTTTATTCCAGTTCAGAATGAAAATGATGCATTGTATTTTAACAGTAACAGTTCCACCATAGACATATGTAAGAGTGTCTTTAATGGGGGAAAATAAACATTAATAGATATTTACAGTGAGGGGGGGAAAAGTATTTGATCCCCTTCTGATTTTGTACGTTTGCCCACTGACAAAGAAATGATCAGTCTATAATTTTAATGGTAGGTTTATTTGAACAGTGAGAGACAGAATAACAACAAAAAAATCCAGAAAAACGCATGTGAAAAATGTTATAAATTGATTTGCATTTTAATGAGGGAAATAAGTATTTGACCCCTTCTCAATCAGAAAGATTTCTGGCTCCCATGTGTCTTTTATAGAGGTAACGAGCTGAGATTAGGAGCACACTCTTAAAGGGAGTGCTCCTAATCTCAGTTTGTTACCTATATAAAAGACACCTGTCCACAGAAGCAATCAATCGATCAGATTCCAAACTCTCCACCATGGCCAAGACCAAAGAGCTCTCCAAGGATGTCAGGGACAAGATTGTAGACCTACACAAGGCTGGAATGGGCTACAAGACCATCGCCAAGCAGCTTGGTGAGAAGGTGACAACAGTTGGTGCGAATATTCGCAAACGGAAGAAACACAAAAGAACTGTCAATCTCCCTCGGCCTGGGGCTCCATGCAAGATCTCACCTCGTGGAGTTGCAATGATCATGAGAACGGTGAGGAATCAGCCCAGAACTACACGGGAGGATCTTGTCAATGATCTCAAGGCAGCTGGGACCATAGTCACCAAGAAAACAATTGGTAACACACTACGCCGTGAAGGACTGAAATCCTGCAGCGCCCGCAAGGTCCCCCTGCTCAAGAAAGCACATATACATGCCCGTCTGAAGTTTGCCAATGAACATCTGAATGATTCAGAGGACAACTGGGTGAAAGTGTTGTGGTCAGATGAGACCAAAATGGAGCTCTTTGGCATCAACTCAACTCGCCGTGTTTGGAGGAGGAGGAATGCTGCCTATGACCCCAAGAACACCATCCCCACCGTCAAACATGGAGGTGGAANTGCCCAAAGCAAAATGCCTGCCACTCAGGCTCAGAAAGTAGGATATGCACATAATTAGTACTATTGGATAGGAAACACTCTGAAGTTTCTAAAAGTGTTAACATAATGTCTGTGAGTATAACAGAACTCATTTAGCAGGCAAAAACCAGAGAAAAAAACATCCGGAAATCAGTTTCTGGTGACCTTTGGCTCTGTTAGACACACTCCCTATTGAATCCATTTGTTACCAGGACTGAGACTGCAGTACCTATGGCTTCCACTAGATGTCAACAGTCTATATACAAAGACTCAGAGAGATTAGAGTAAACACAACGAATAGGTACAGGAAATGGCATGGGGACCTGAAATGTCAACAAGTGTTCTCGGGCGCGAGTCTGGCTGGAGTGCCCCACTTTATTTTACTTATATAAGGTATAGGTGACCATCCGAGTGAAATATTATCGCTAATATTCATAAAAGGATAGCTAAGGATGCATTTTAACTGGTATTTGATTTGTTTAGGAAAAGTCTATAGGTATATTTGAAAGCGTTCTCTTCACGCTTCAATGGGCGATTCGACGTTGGATTTTCTGAACATAACGCACCAACCAAACAGAGATTTATGGATATAATAAATGACTTTTTCTAGCGCCCCACTGCTCCCTAAGTAGTTAAAATGCAAATCAATTTATAGCATTTTTCGCATGCGTTTTTCTGGATTTTGTTCTTGTTATTCTGTCTCTCACTGTTCAAATAAACCTACCATTTAAATTATAGACTGATCATTTCTTTGTCAGTGGGCAAACATAAAAAATCAGCAGGGGATCAAATACTTTTTTCCCTCACTGTATATGGATATTTAATTGTATTGTTATTTGTTTGCCTGTATTGCATTTGTTTTAGGCATAAGGGCAATGAAATGTACCAATATTTATGTATAGTTGCATATTTTCCTAAACTTAGGTCCCAGGAAAACACAGAATTTCTCATTTAGGTTCCAGGCTGAAAAAGTTTAAGATCCCCTGGTGTAGATGAAGGGGAGGTGACCGGTTAAAGGATTTTTAAGCCTTAAGACAATTGAGACATGGATTGTGTATGTGTGCCATTCAGCATTTATGAATGGCACACTTGGCATTCAGGCCAAAGAGTCCAATATGGTTTCATCAGACCAGAGAATCTTATTTCTCATGGTCTGAGAGTCTTTAGGTGCCTTTTGGCAAACTCCAAGCAGGCTGTCATGTGCTTTTTACTGAGGAGTGGCTTCCGTCTGGCCACTCTACCATAAAAGCCTGATTGGTGGAGTGCTGCAGAGATGGTTGTCCTTTTTGGAAGGTTCTCCCATCTCCACTGAAGAACTCTGGAGCTCTGTCAGAGTGACCGTCCGGTTCTTGGTCACCTCCCTGACCAAGGCCCTTCTGCCCCGATTGCTCAGTTTGGCCGGGCGGCGAGCTCTAGAAAGAGTCTTCATGGTTCCAAACTTCTTCCATTTAAGAATGATGGAGGCCACTGTGTTGTTGGGTACCTTCAATTCTGCAGAATTTTGTTGGTACCCTTCCCCAGATCTGTGCCTTGACACAATCCTGTCTTTGAACTCTACGGACAATTCCTTCGACCTCATGGCTTGGTTTTTGCTCTGTCAACTGTGGGACCTTTTTATATAGACAGGTGTGTGCCTTTCCATATATTTTCCTATCAATTGAATTGACCACAGGTGGAATCCAATGTAGAAACATCTGAAGGATGATCAATGGAAACAGGATGCACCTGAGCTACATTTCGAGTCTCATAGCAAAGGGTCTGAATGCTTATGTGATTTATTTATATATATATTTTTTCAAACATAAAAAAAAACCTGTTTTCGCTTTGTCATTATGGGGTATTGTGTGTAGATTGAGGGAAAAACATTAGTTTACTCAATTTTATAATAAGGCTGTAATGTAACAAAATGTGGAAAAAGTCAAGGGGTCTTTACGAATGCAGTGTGTGTGGTGTGTGTATATATATATATATATATATATATATATATATATATATGCGCCCATCTCAGTGAACTAATCCATTGCGGTGGCCTAGACTAAAAAACTATTTATAGTTGATCTGAAAATGTGGTGCTGCATGGCCAATGCAGACGTCAGATTGACCATGCACCCAGATGCACAATGCACTTCTCTCTCCAGCCAATTTGTGCACATTCGTTGTTTCATAACTTCATTGTGTGAATTGTTTGTGTTTAATTGTTAGTGTCTCTCAATTCCCCATTAAATATATCACCAGTAGTACATTTACTGTTAATTTCTATCATTTCTAATCTATAATGTTTGTTACTTTGGTGAATAAGGTCATTTCTGTTTAACTTCTTACGGAACAGTGTCCCGCTAGCGTGCCACCTCGACAACATCCGGTGAAATCGCATAGCGCGAAATTCAAAATACAAAAATCGTAATATTAAACATTCACGAAAATACAAGTGTCGTACACCATTCTTTAGTTTAGAATCTTGGTAATCGAACCGCTTTGTTCGATTTGCAATAGGCTTTATGGCGAAAGCATAGCATTTGATTATCTGAGGACAGCGCCCTGCATACTTCCTGCATATAAATATATTTCAAACCAGCACAGGCGTCACTTACCTTTTGAAGATCTTCCTCTGTTTGCAATCCCAAGGGTCCCAGCTACACAATAAATTGTTGTTTTGTTTGATAAAGTCCCTCTTTACATCCCAAAAACTCTGGTTTGGTGCGTTTTGTTCAGTAATCCACCCGTTCAACTCGTTCAACATACAGACAAAAGAATCCAAAAAAGTTACAGATAAACGTTGTCCAAACAAGTCAAACAACGTTTCTAATCAATCCTCAGGTACCCTAATATATAAATAAATGATACAATTTAAGACGGAATGTAGTATGTTCAATACCGGAGTTCAATAACAAAGAGCGCGCCCTCAGTCACGCGTGCCACAGGACTACAGACCCAAGGAGGAACCCAATGATAAACTACATTTTTCAAAGAACAAGCCTGAAACCTTGTCTAAAGACTGACATCCAGTGGAAACCATAGGTACTGCAATCTGGGAGATATTTTTTTTTTGTGCAGTAGGAAACCATACCAATTGCATGGGAGCTCAAAAAAGCAATTTTTCTAGATGGATTTTCCTCGGGTTTTCGCCTGCCATATCAGTTCTGTTATACTCACAGACATTATTTTAACAGTTTTAGACACTTCAAAGTGTTTTCTATCAAATACAACAAGCTAGGATTTTATTCATATCCTAGCTTCTGCGCCGTTATCATTGTCCAAGTAGACACATTGTTAACAGAGTGCACAACCTGTGCTACAATTGTGAGAAACAAGTTTGGTTTATTTCATTCTATTTACGAGTTGTCAATTTAGTCTGTCTTGTGTTTAGTGCTCTCCTGTCAATGTTGAGTTAGGACAAGCACGCATAGAAGTGCGCCTATAGGCTACCTGGCCTGCGCTTAAATGTAGGCATATATATGTGTCCATTTGGGGATCTCATAGTATTTCTGATTGTCTTAAAGCACCACCACTAATGACCTGTGGAGCTTCTCAAAGTGTTTTCTTCACCTCAAACAGCAAGCAAACGAAGTCTGTTTTTATATCCATTGAGAATTATAATAGTTCCTCAATGTATTTTAAATATCTTTACAGCTCTCTTCCCCTTTTGATAACTACTCAGCGTGAAAGGGAAAAATGTCATTCTCTGATCCAGTGGAAATGTCATGAGGCCTACCTGATTACTTCTTATCAGTGCTTGACTTGGACTGAAATATATTCCGCTACTCATTTTGGGTGCTCGTACTGTTTTATGTTTAGGTGCAGGAGCTCCACAATACTTTGAGCTAATATTCTACAAGAAGAACAAGAGATCAGGCAGTAGAACATTTGAGGTGCCAGTACTCAGCTCTGGTGAGCTCCTGCCCAAGTCAAGCACTGCTTCTTATCCCTTGCGCAAATAGCCTACAGCCGTGTCTGGCACAAAACTCACTGGCCTGGGGAAACTCAGAGGGCCCAGAATATTTTATACAATGTTGCAAGTTTGCTAGTGCAAGCTTCAGCCTGACCCATGTTAATAGTTGATACAATGTTTCAAGTTCCTTGCAGACAGGCATGTGTAGCCAATGCGATTTATAGGATATTATTTTTATCAGGATGTTTTCTACCTGCAGGCTACAGTGTTTCTATTTCTTGGCTTTATGTAGGCTATTTTTACATAGTTGGCAATAGAAGTTACTTTTTAGGCTTGTATAATTTTCATTTAGATTTGGATAGAATTTTGAATAACCACATGACAATGATTTTGAGATATGAAGACGTTGTTATAAATTAAATGAAACTTTCACTTAAGTGTGCATATGAAAACTATAACTGACACGCAGATCGGTAGAAATGGTTAGATAAGTTGGCATTCTACATGAGAAAGGTTGCTGGCTCCTTGTGTAGCATATTACCGGTAACTTCAGGAGAGTAATGTCAGAATCTGCGAAAGCCAGCCGGAGGAGAATAGTTGTTTTATTTGTTTATTTTTCTTATTCTGGTTATCGAGATCTCTAGCGCCCTCTTGAGGCGTTTGTCTTATTTCATAAAACCTTAAGCTCAATGCCTATAGTTGATTTGATTAAAACGCATAGTGTCTATATGGAAAAATACACTTTAAAAATGTTAACCAGTCGATTGGTCAAAAGAACAGAAACTACCTTAAAGCTACTCTTGAGAAGAATATAGTTTACATTACTTTGAAAAAGTAGTTCACTACGTCCAAGCTACTTAGTGATAAATAATCATATCTGAAATATCGTTGACTTCAAACTGCAAAAACAGTTCACTCTGGAGTCTGATGTTTAATAACAGAAAGTTTAATTTCGCCTATTAATCATACAAACAATGTTTCAAGTGAGAATTGGGAAGGTCTGATGCTTTAAAAAGAAAGGAAATTCTTGCTTACTTCACCCATATTTTTTGTTGTTGCAAAAAAAGTAGTGTACTTCTAGTAGTTGGCTACATGGTTAAAAAGTAATGAACTACTGAAAACATTACCTTGATTTTAATTTAGTTCAATTACTAGTTGAACTACAGTACATGTACACTGTAAAAAAAAGTTGTTTCAACTTATTTCCAGTGATCTAGTTGCGTGTCCTTTTTCAAGCTCAGTACTTCACATTTCACGTTATCCTAGCTTGTGTTACATTTATTTTGACTAACAATAGATGGATAATTTGATGTTTTGTTAATTTAATGTTATTATTTTAATCAACTTAAACCTAACTAAAGCGACATTGTTGACAAATAAGACCGTTAAGTCCACTGCTTCATTTCAGTGTAACTTATTATTCCCATTTGAATCAACTTAAACACTTATTACGTCAACAACTAATGTTGAGTTATGATAGCTAAAGCAACATTTGTTGACAAATAAAAAACATTTAAGTCCACATCATCATGTCAGTATAACCAACCATTTTTAGTTGAATGAATTTCACATTTTGTTAAGTTAACTTTCAATTAAGTTATTGTAACTAGTAACAGTTATCATAACTACATTTGAAGTTTACATGTCACGTTATCTTTGCATAGACCATTGTGTTATGTTAAATGCTCTGAGCTTGAAAAAGGCCACGCAACTAGATGACTGGAAATAAGTTGAAACAACCTTAACTCTAGCTTTATCTGAACTATGTAGTAGTAAAACATGACTAATGCAGAGACACATTGGTTAATGCACTATGTGATAGCAGACATGATTGACATAACTTAGATAGCATTTCTAATATTGGCTGAGGCTTAAGTGCTAAAACAAGTATGCAAGATAAACTTGGACAGTTGTCAAGATATAGGTGACAACAAGCAAGAACTGAAATAACCATAGGGCCAACGGGAAGTAGTTTATGAACATATAAGGAGTGATCCTATATGTTGAGCAGAGACAGAGGACACCAAGTGCATTTCTCAGAATGCCACTTGGTCTATTTTGCCACTTGTGAGCAGAGCATAGGTCGGGGGTTGTCTCGGCTGGTGACAAGGCTGCAAAGCTGAGACCCATAAATACGTANGAGGGATGACAGCAGAATGGTCAACACAAGTAATATATGTACACAATGAAATGTATTATTGTTATAACATTGCAGGGCTTGCCACCATATGATCTAATCTTGGAACAGATAGGGGCGTTACTGGGCGTGAACAAGCAAGACCTCAGATCAAAAGATGATTGGTGGCATGAGAGAAAGAAGGAGTGACTGCATTTGAATATGGGCTGTACTCATGTCATGTGGGGGTATAAATCAGAATTGTGTGATTGGTTGAATCAGCTGTTTCCTAGGTCAGCTCGCCTTTAATTACTCTGTATTAAAGGCTTATTGAATTCACAAGTGTCTTGTATGATTGTCATAATTTGAAGATCATTTTTTCCATGACAACTACAGCCAGTTACTTCAATTGATAAGAGTTAACCATTTGCCATTATAACTTACTATTCTGAGTTTAATCTTTTTCCAATTTTATGTCAACTTTTAATAAAGTTATCATAACTAGTAACAATTATAACTACATTTTTAAAGTTTACATAACATGTCACGTTATCCTAGCTTAAGCAATTTTGTTAAGTGCTCTGAGCTTGAAAAAGTCCACGCAACTAAACTCTGCATTTATTTTCAGCAAACTTAACAACCGAGACATAAACTGAACAAATTCCACAGACATGTGACTAACAGAAATGGAATAATGTGTCCCTGAACAAAGGGGGGGGTCAAAATCAAAAGTAACAGTCAGTATTTGGTGTGGCCACCAGCTGCATTAAGTACTGCAGTGCATCTCTTCCTCATGGACTGCACCAGATTTGCCAGTTCTTGCTCTGAGATGTTACCCCACTCTTCCACCAAGGCACCTGCAAGTTCCTGGACATTTCTGGTGGGAATGGCCCTAGCCCTCACCCTCCGATCCAACAGGTCCCAGACGTGCTCAATGGGATTGAGATCCGGGCTCCTCGCTGGACAAAGCAGAACACTGACATTCCTGTCTTGCCGGAAGTCAGGCTCAGGACGAGCAGTATGGCTGTTGGCATTGTCATGCTGGAGGGTCATGTCAGGATGAGCCTGCAGGAAGGGTACCACATGAGGGAGGAGGATGTCTTCCCTGTAACACACAGCGTTGAGAATGCCTGCAATGACAACAAGCTCAGTTCGATGATGCTGTGACACACCGCCCCAGACCATGACGGACCCTCCACCTCCAAATCGATCCCGCTCCAGAGTACAGGCCTCGGTGTAACGCTCATTCCTTCGACGATAAAGGCAAATCTGACAATCACCCCTGATGAGACACAACCGCGACTCGTCAGTGAAGAGCACTTTTTGCCAGTCCTGTCTGGTCCAGCGATGGTGGGTTTGTGCCCATAGGCAACGTTGTTGCCAATGATGTCTGGTGAGGACCTGCCTTATACAACAGGCCTACAAGTCCTCAGTCCAGCCTCTGACAGTCTGTTTCTCTCTCTCTCTCTCTCTCTCTCTGTCTCTGTGTGTGTGTGTGTGTGTGTGTGTGTGTGTGTGTGTGTGTACCATGTGCTTGTTGCTCAGAGCAGACAGAAGGAAATTAGGTCTGTGGAGGCCTCCATGGGCCTTGGGCGGGCTGCACGAGCAGCAGAGCATGTGACGGGATGTGGTGGGAGTAGAGTAGACTGGGTCAGAGGCATTGAGGTACTCAGCAATGACACACCGCCACAGCACAGACAGCCACATATCAACGCTCTTAGTTGTGGAAATGTACCCACTATGCGGTTTACGTACTGCATCTATGTCATATCGCTGAGTCTACTTTTAACACTCCCTTTTCACATGTATGTTACTCTGTGTTCAGTCCTAAAGCTACAGGCCACAAATAGATTTAAATAGCTAGGCAATTATAAAAATTATTATATTGCTGGTTCCTTGCTATTTCACAATTTAAATAGTGATGCGTTCTCTCTTTTGCCTCACTAGCAGATTAAGGCCTACAGAATGAGCTATGTCTGCTTTATCCGTTGTGTCTGTCACAGATCTGAGCTGGATCAGCTCCCTCGGCCTGGCTGCGTTTGATACAGACATCTCCCTCGGCCTGGCTGCGTTTGATACAGACGTCTCCCTCGGCCTGGCTGCGTTAGATACAGACGTCTCCCTTGTCTGTGCTGCCAAGGCTGTAATGGTGCTGATGTAGGGTGATCGTTTTAATAGCTTGAGTCGCCTAGCCTAATACAACACCTTTAGGGAAGGCTAAGTCTTGAGAAGTTTTTTTAGTGGTTAGAAAGTGTTTTTTACCCATTACTCCTTTAAAAACAGACCACCTGAACCTGTAAAACAAAAGCCCAACGTTTGAAAGGGTCTCCAGAAAGGTGTTAGGCTAGTTGGGAAAATACTTTTTAAGGTGTGATTATGCTATGAAAAATGTGCCTGTCTGTATCTGTAACAATATATATAAATAATCTGGGAGACTGCAGTGAAAGTGGGCGACAGGCGACAGCCATTTAATTAGCAGCTGTCAAACTGTCCCCTCTATTGAGTTATGATGCATGCTGTCACACTGGAGAAGTCTGCCTAGCAACAGTTTGGCTAATTCCCTGCAGAGACCCACACCTGACAAACCGCAGGCAGATGCATAACAGAAGATAAGAGAGCGCTAACAGTAGTTCTCAAGGACAAATACATGTGTGAGGAGTCAAGGACATGATAAAGCGTGTTAGCATGGGTGTGTGTGCAAGAGAATTAATGTGAGATTACAGTTTAATTCCGGTGGTCTACAGGTTTTCTGTGGAGTAGACAAACTAACATCACCTTGAATGACTTGATGGTGAATAAAACCTTGGACCTGAAAGTGACAGACTGAACCCACTGTAATGAGACAGACGGGCCTGCCAACAATATAATGATGTACCAGTTCTGACGGTCTGTCTGTACTTAATCTGCCGGGGTGTGCACCACTAGATTGTACAAGTACACTACCGGTCAAAGGTTTTATAACACCTACTCATTCAAGGGTTTTTATTTTTACTATTTTCTACATTGTAGAAGACATCGAAACTGAAATAAAATATGGAATCATGTAGTATCCAAAAAAAAGTGTTAAAACGAATCAAAATATATTTTATATTTGAGATTCTTCAAATAGCCACCCTTTGCCTTGATGACAGCTTTGTACACTTGCCATTTTCTCAACCAACGTCATGAGGTAGTCACCTGGAATGCATTTCAATTAACAGGTGTGCCGCCTTAAAAGTTAATTTGTGGAATTTCTTTCCTTCTTAATGCGTTTGAGCCAATCCGTTGTGTTGTGACGAGGTCGGGGTGGTTTACAGATGATAGCCCTATTTGGTAAAAGACCAACTCTATATTAACAGCTCAAATAAGCAAAGAGAAACGACAGCCCATCATTACTTTAAGACATGGTCAGTCAATACAGACCATTTTCAAGAACTTTGAACATTTCTTCAATTGCAGTCGCAAAAACCATCAAGCGCTATGATGGAACTGGCTCTCATGAGGATTGCCACAGGAATGGAAGACCCAGAGTAAAGTTCATTAGAGTTACCAGCCTCAGAAATTGGTCAGGAGTCCAAAATTTGAGATTCTTGGTTCCAATCACCGTGTCTTTGTGAGACGCGTTGTGGGTGAACGGATTAGCTCCGCCTGTGTATTTCCCACCGTATAGCATGGGGGAGGAGGTGTTATGGTGTGGGGCAGCTTTGCTGGCGACCCTGTATGTGATTTATTTAGAATTCATGGCACCCTTAACCAGCATGGCTACCACAGCATTCTGCAGCTATACACCATCCCATCTGGTTTGGGCTTAGTGGGACTGTCATTTGTTTTTTTAACAGGACAATGACACTACACACCTCCCAGGCTGTGTAAGGGCTATTTGACCAAGAAGGAGAGTGATGGAGTACTGCATCAGCTGGCCTGGCCTCCACAATCTCCGACCTCAACCAAATTTAGATGGTTTGGGATGAGTTGGACCGCAGAGTGAAGGAAAAGCAGCCAACAAGTGCTCAGCATATATAGGAACTCCTTCAAGACTGTTGGAAAAGCATTCCAGGTGAAGCTGGTTGAGAGAATGCCAAGAGTGTGCAAAGCTGCCAAGGCAAAGGGTGGCTATTTGAAGAATATAAAATATATTTTTATTTGTTTAACACTTTTGGTTACATCATGATTCCATATGTGTTATTTCATAGTTTTGATGTCTTCACTATTATTCTACAATGTAGACAATTAGTAAAAAATAAAGAAAAACTCTTTAATTTAGGTGTCCTAAAACGTTTGATCAGTTTACTGTCCACATCACCCACAGAAGGTTTTAATCAGGGATAGTTAGATTGAGTGACAATGTCCCTCCGCATTAGCAGACATAAGCACTGAGCAGGCTTCTGGACTTCTGGGTAGGGGAGAGAAGGGTCGGGGCGGTATGCATTTATGCACGTCTGTGCTGAAGTCTATTTGGTTTCCATGGTTACAAGGGGATAAGAGGTCACTTGCACTTTGGTTTTCCAATTATGGCTCAGAGCCAGTCGTCTACGAAGCGCTCCCGTCTTTCTGTCAGCTCTGAGATGCTGCTTTGTGCAGGGATGGATGGATGGTCCCGATTATAAGCTTTCAGAGCTGACATTTCCCCAACCCATTCACAATCCCAGTCAGATATGTGGACTGACTGTGTAGGACTGGGGCATCCACCAGATAGAACACCTTTCTAATGACTTGTTTATGCTCTGATTCTATGCTGTTGGGCAATGATTTATGTCTGTTTGGTTTTTTTCTTTTAGAATAAGTGGATTGAGAACATGAGAACAAGTTAAGACTATAGCCTACTGTAACCTAAAACCTTATATTACACTATAAATAGGCCAGAAATGTCCTATTCAAAACAAACAACGAGGGAGGTAACATCCGTCTTCTGCTTCTCTACCAGTTCTCTCTCAGCACTCCTAGGGCATGTGGAACACCGTTAGGGTTAACGATCATTAACATGCTCCATCTCACTCACCTGGCTGCTGGCGCAGCAGAGTCCCGCGTGGCCTAGTCAAGTGGTGTTTCATTCAGTAGAACCGAGCCTTCAGACCTCCTCCCTAGATAATGACATGCTAGGTCTCTCACTGATGGCTATCCATCAAACCTAAGCAGTAGTAGCACTGGGGACCTGGCTGATGAGACCCCACTGAGCATCTGGACCTGTTTGATTAAAGAACCATCTCAGGGTAGGAGGCAGCTGATCACAGCTGCACCAGATGCCAATTCAAAGCCTGGCAGCATTTGAATATAGCTGCAATTTATGAGCTTGGCTAGACTTAATTACCAACCCCTTTGTGTCTGACTGACTAAAAGGTTTCCTCTCTGTCAGGCTCACCACTCAACACCACCACTGATGGCTGCAGCCAGGCTGTTTTAGGATATCACACATCATGGCAGACCTGCACTGTCGAGTCTACTATTTTCTCTGCAGCTTTGGAACTAGTTTGGGTGAGGGTATTGTCTTGTTAGGGTACTGTCTTGTGTGGGTTAGGGTACTGTCTTGTGTGGGTTGGGTACTGTCTTGTCATTATCAAATGTATAAATGCATCAATACTGCATGGAGCAGGCCCTATCAACCTGTCATTATCAAATGTATAAATGCATCAATACCGCATGGAGCACGCCCTATCAATCTGTCATTATCAAATGTATAAATGCATCAATACCGCATGGAGCAGGCCCTATCAACCTGTCATTATCAAATGTATAAATGCATCAATACCGCATGGAGCAGGCCCTATCCACCTGTCATTATCAAATGTATAAATGCACCACTACTGCATGGAGCAGGGCCTATCAACCTGTCATCAAAAATATCCAATGCCTTCAGAAAATATTCATACCCCTTGACTTGTTCCACATTTTGTTTTTACAGCCTGAATTAAAAATGGATCAAATATATTTCTCACCCATCTACACCCAATAACCCATAATGTGAAAACATGTTTTTCACACCCCTGAGTTAATACTTTGTACATACACCTTTGGCGGTGATTACTGCTGTGAGTCTTTCTGGGTAAGTCTCTAAGAGCTTTCCACACCTGGATTGTACAATATTTTATTATAAAAAAAATATATATATTATTTAAGCTCTGTCAAGTTGATTGTTGATCATTACTACAAAGTCATTTTCAAGTCTTGCCATATATTTTCAAGATGATTTTTAAGTCAAAACTGTGTCTAGGTCACTAAGGAACAGTTAATGTCGTCTTGGTAAGTAACTCCAGTGTAGATTTGACCTTGTGTTTTAGGTTATTGTCCTGCTTAAAGGTGAATTAGT
This sequence comes from Hucho hucho, assembly GCA_003317085.1. NCBI lineage: Eukaryota > Metazoa > Chordata > Actinopteri > Salmoniformes > Salmonidae > Hucho > Hucho hucho. Next base: position 193,049 of record QNTS01001991.1, read on the forward strand.
CTCCTAGTGTCTGTTGGAAAGCAGACTGAACCAGGTTTTCCTCTAGGATTTTGCTTGTGCTTATAGCTGTATTCCGTTTCGTTTTATCCTAAAGAACTCCCTAGTACTTGCCGATGACAAGCATACCCATAACATGATGCAGCCACCACCATGCTTGAAAATATGAAGAGTGGTACTCAGTGGTGTGTTGTTGGATTTGCCCCAAACGCTTTGTATTCAGCACCAAAGGTTTCTATACCAACAGCCACCTCCAATGTCGTTTTAGAGAATTTGGCAGTACGTCCAACTGGCCTCACAACCACATGTAACTATGATAGCCAGGATCTCAACATCTGGCTTCTTCACCTGCGAGATTGTCTGATACCAGCCACCTGGACAGCTGATGAAACTGTGGGTTTGCACAACCGAAGAATTTCTGCACAAACTGTCAGAAACCATTTGGGGAAGCTCATCTGCGTGCTCATCTTCCTCACCAGGGTGTTGACCTGACTGCAGTTTGGTGTCGTAACCGACTTCAGTGGGCAAATGCTCACCTTCGATGTCCACTGGCATGCTGGAGAAGAGTGCTCTTCATGGATGAATCCTGGTTTCAACTGTACCGGGCATATGGCAGACAGCGTGTATGGCATCATCCAATATCCCGCAACTTCGAACAGCCATTGAAGAGGAGTGGGACAACATTCCACAGGGCACAATCAACTCTGTGCAAATGACATGTCACGCTACATGAGGCAAATGGTGGTCACACCAGATACGGATTTGGTTTTCTGATTCACGCCCCTACCTTTTTTAAAAGTTGTATGTGACCATCAAATGCATATCTGTATTCCCTGTCATGTGAAATCCATAGATTAGGCCTTAATATATGTACTTCAATTGACTGATTTCCTTAAATGAAATGTAACTCAGTAAACTCTTGTTGGATGTTGTGTTTTATATTTTTGTTCAGCATAATTGACTCAAGACATTTCAGCTTTACATTTTTCAGTCATAAAAATCTCAAAAAAATTCCACTTTGGCATTATGGCGTGTTGTGTGTAGATCAGTGACAAAGTTTCAATTTTAATACATTTTATATTCCAGCTGTATGTAACACAACAAAATGTGGAAAATGTAAAGGGGTGTGAATAATTTCTGAAGGCACTGTAAATGCATCACTACTGCATGGAGCAGGGCCTATCACAAGCAGAATCCTTTTTTCCTTTCACGACTCTGACGATCCCTACGCCGAAGTATATACTGCTTCCTCGGGAACAGGCCCCGATCCCCGTGATCTGCGTGAAGAGGAGGCGAAGAAAGAGGGGCCGAAGGGCAGACTGCCTTCTGAGAATTCGTAGCCGATCAAATTAACCCCCTCTTCCTAGCAAACGTGCAATCCTTGGAGAATAAAATCGCTGAGTTAGGCTGAAGATTAAACTACCAATGGGACATAAAAACTGTAACATCTTATGCTTCACGGAGTCGTGGCTGAACGACGACAATATCAACATACAGCTGGCTGGTTATACGATGTACAGTCAGGATAGAACAGCAGCGTCTGGTAAGACAAGGGGCGGCGGTCTATGTATTTTTGTAAATAACAGCTGGTGCACGATATCTAAGGAAGTCTTGAGCTATTGCTCGCCTGGTGTAGAGTATCTCATGATAAGCTGTAGAGATAGTTTTCATCTGTATTCTTCGTAGCTGTTTACATACCACCACAGTCAGAGGCTGGCACTAAGAAGCATTGAATGAGCTGTATTCCGCCATAAGCAAACGCTCACCCAGAGGCGACACTCCTAGTAGCCGGGGACTTTAATGCAGGGAAACTTAAATATGTTTTACCAAATTTCTATCAGTATGTTAAATGTGCAACCAGAGGGGGGAAAAAACTTTGGACCACCTATACTCCACACACAGAGACACATACAAAGCTCTCCCTCGCCCTCCATTTGGCAAATCTGACCATAATTCTATCCTCCTGATTTCCTGCTTACAAGCAAAGATTAGATCAATAAAAAAGTGGTCAGATGAAGCAGATGCTAAGCTACGAGACTGTTTTGCTAGCACAGACTGGAATATGCTCCGTGATTCGTCCGATGGCATTGAGGAGTACACCACATCAGTCATTGGCTTCGTCAATGAGTGCATCGACGACGACGTCCCCACAGTGACTATATGGACATACCAGAAGCCATGGATTACAGGCAATATCCGCACTGAGCTAAAGGCTAGAGCTGCCGCTTTCAAGGAGCGGGACTCTAACCCGGAAGCTTATAAGAAATCCCGCTATGCTCTCCGACGAACCATCAAACCGGCAAAGCATCAATATAGGACTAAGATCGAATCGTACTACACCGGCTCTGACGCTCGTCGGATGTGGCAGGGCTTGCAAACCATTACAGACTACAAAGGGAAGCACAGCCGAGAGCTGCCCAGTGACACGAGCCTACCAGACGAGCTAAACTACTTCTATGCTCGCTTCGAGGCAAATAACACTGAAACATGCATGAGAACACCAGCTGTTCCCGGAAGACTGTGTGATCATGCTCTCCGCAGCCGATGTGAGTAAGATCTTTAGACAGGTCAACATTCACAAGGGCGCAGGGCCAGACGGATTACCAGGACGTGTACTGCGAGCATGCGCTGACCAACTGGCAAGTGTTTTCACTGACATTTTCAACCTCTCCCTGTCCGAGTCTGTAATACCAACATGTTTTAAGCAGACCATCATAGTGCCTGTGCCCAAGAACACTAATGTAACCTGCCTAAATGACTACCGACCCGTAGCACTCACATCTGTAGCCATGAAGTGCTTTGAAAGGCTGGTCATGGCTCACATCAACACCATCATCCCAGAAACCCTAGACCCACTCCATACCGCCCCAACAGATCCACAGATGATGCCATCTCTATTGCACTCCACACTGCCATTTCCCACCTTGACAAAAGGAACACCTATGAGAATGCTATTCATTGACTACAGCTCAGTGTTCAACACCAAAGTGCCTTCAGCTCATCAATAAGCTAAGGACACTGGTGGGACTAAACACCTCCCTCTGCAACTGGATCCTGGACTTCCTGACCGCCGCCCCCAGGTGGTAAGGGTAGGTAACAGCACATCCGCCACGCTGATCCTCAACACAGGGGCCCCTCAGGGGTGCATGCTCAGTACCCTCCTGTACTCCCTGTTCACTCATGACTGCACGGCCAGGCATGACTCCAACAACATCATTAAATTTGCCAATGACACAACAGTGGTAGGCCTGATCACCGACAACGATGAGACAGCCTATAGGGAGGAGGTCAGAGAGCTGGCCGTGTGGTGTCAGGACAACAACCTCTCCCTCAACATGATCAAGACAAAGGAGATGATTGTGGACTACAGGAAAAGGAGGACCGAGCATGCCCCCATTCTCATCGACAGGGCTGCAGTGGAGCAGGTTGAGAGCTTCAAGTTCCTTGGTGTCCACATCACCAACAAACTAACATGGTCCAAGCACACCAAGACAGTCGTGAAGTGGGCACGACAAAACCTATTCCCCCTCAGGAGACTGAAAAGATTTGGCATGGGTCCTCAGATCCTCAAAAGGTTCTACAGCTGCACCATCAAGAGCATCCAGACTCCTGACTGGTATGGCAACTGCTCGGCCTCTGACCACAAGGCACTACAGAGGGTAGTGCGAACGGCCCAGTTCATCACTGGGGCCAAGCTTCCTGCCATCCAGGACCTGGATGGCAGGCGGTGTCAGAGGAAGGCCCTAAAAATTGTCAAAGACTCCAGGCACCCTAGTCATAGACTGTTCTCTCTGCTATCACACGGCAAGCGGTACCGGAGTGCCAAGTCTAGGTCCAAGAGGCTTCTAAACAGCTTCTACCCCCAAGCCATAAGACTCCTGAACATCTAGTCAAATGGCTACCCCCCCCTCCCCCTCTTTACACCACTGCTACTCTCTGTTGTCGTCTATGCATAGTCACTTTAATAACTCTACCTACATGTACATACTGCCTCAACTAACCGGTGCCCCCGCACATTTACTCTGTATTGGTACCCGCCTGTATATAGTCTCGCTATTGTTATTTTACTGCTGTGCTCTTTAATTACTTTTATCTCATTCTTATCTGTATTTTTTTTAAACTGCATTGTTGGTTAGGGGCTCGTAAGTAAGCATTTCACTGTAAGGTCTACACCTGTTATATTCGGCGCATGTCTAATAACATTTGATTTGATTTTCCCACATTTTGTTAAGTTACAGCCTTATTCTAGAATTGATTAAATTGTTTTTTTCCATCATCAATCTACACACGATACCCCATAATGACAAATAAAAAACTGAAATCACATTTACCTACTGTAACTATTCAGACCTTTACTCAGTACTTTGTTGAAGCACCTTTTGGCAGCAATTACAGCCTCTAGACCTCTTGGGTATGACGCTACAAGCTTTGCACACCTGTATTTCGGGTGTTTCTTCCATTCTTCTCTGCAGATTCACTCAAGGTCTGTCAGGTTGGATGGGGAGCGTCGCTGCACAGCTATTTTCAGGTCTCTCAAGAGATGTTCGATTGGGTTCAAGTCTAGGCTCTGGCTCGGCCGCTCAAGGACATTGAGACTTGTCCCAAAGGCGCTCTTGCGTTCTCTTGGCTGTGTGCAGAGGGTCGTTGTCCTGTTGGAAGGTTAACCTTCGCCCCAGTCTGATGTCCTGAGCACTCTAGAGCAAGTTTTCATCAAAGGATCTCTCTGTACTTTGCTCAGTTTGTCTGTCCCTTGATCCTGACTAGTCTCCCAGTCCCTGCCGCTGAAAAACATCCCCACGGCATGATGCTGCCACCACCATGCTTCACCGTAGGGATGGTGCCAGGTTTCCTCCAGACGTGACGCTTGGCATTCAGGCCAAAGAGTTCAGTCTTGGTTTCATCAGACCAGAGAATCTTGTTTCTCATGGTCTGAGTCCTTAAGGTGCCTTTTGGCAAACTCCAAGCAGGCTGTCATGTGAATTTTACTGAGGAGTGGCTTCCGTCTGGCCACTCTACCATAAAGGCGTGATTGGTGGAGTGCTGCAGAGATGGTTGTCTTTCTGGAAGGTTCTCCCATCTCCACAGAGGAACGCTGTTGCTCTGTCAGAGTGACCATCGGGTTCTTGGTCACCTCCTTGACCAAGGCCCTTCAGTTTGGCTGGGTGGCCAGCTCTAGGAAAAGTCTTGGTGGTTCCAAACTTCTTCCATTTAAAAATGATGGAGGCCGCTGTGTTCTTGGGGACCTTCAATGCTGCAGCTATTTTTTGGTATCCTTCCCCAGATCTGTGCCTCAACACAATCTTGTCTCTGTGCTTTATGAACAGTTCATTTGACCTCATGGCTTGGTTTTTGCTCTGACATGCACTGTCAACTGTGGGACCTTATATAGACAGGTGTGTGTGTGTGTGTGCCTTTCCAAATCATGTCCAATTCATTGAATTTACATCAGGTGGACTCCAACCAAGTTGTAGAAACATCTCAAGGATGATCAATGGAAACAGGATGCACCTGAGCTCAATTTCGATTATCATAGCAAAGGGTCTTAATACCTATGTAAATAAGGTATTTCAGTTTTTTATTTTAATACATTTGCAAAAATTTCGAACAACTTGTTTTCGCTTCGTCATTATACATTTTAGAATAAGGCTGTAAAGTAACAATGTGGAAAAAGAGAAGGGGTCTGAATACTTTCCGAATTCACTGTATATTACACATTTCAAAGCAAGTATACAAATGTTTATAGACCATCACCCTTTATGCTGTGACTTCTCTGTTCCCCTGTGTCTGTGATGTGGTCCTTCGTCTGGCAGCAGTAATAATGACCAGTGGTGTTCCTGTGTTTCAGTACTGGATCAACGAGTTCACCTCTAATCTAGGAATTTGAGTCTTTCACTCAGGGATGGAGATCTACGGCAGAGGTAAGGCAACCTCTTCTTCGCACTGCTATGATTACAGCTCAGCAACACAGACCTCAAACACAGAAACACCACCCCACAGCCCTGAACTTCCCCTCCACCTCCACTAGTATTGTTGTTGTGTGCTATGAATCTTTGTATAGTGTCTCTGACTTCCTCTGTGTGATCTGATCAATGTTCTTACCTTCCAGAGTTTGCCTAAGGAGGACACCAATATCCATTTTCAGGAATATTTGAGATAACTCCAGGGGATGCCACAGAACTCGGGGAGACATTCAAATTCAAGTGAGTATTTGCTTTTTCCCATCCCATTTCCCCCCACCCGGAAACAATGTTTTCCACCCTGCTAGCAACACAGGTTAGTTGTCAGTCCCCAATATCTCTGTCTACCCACCACGTATCCCTTAATACCCCATTGCTTCCCAGAGTTCTGTCAACTTGGCTGGATGTCCTTTGGGTGGTGGACCATTCTTGATACACACATTTTAAAATGTTGAGTGTGAACGTTGCAGTTCTTGACACAAACCAGTGTGCCTGGCACCTACTACCATACCTCGTTTAAAGGCACTTAAATATTTTGTCTTGCCTATTCACCCTCTGAATGGCACACAATCCATGACTCAATTGTCCCAAGGCTAAACAATCCTTCTTTAACCTGTCTCCTCCCCTTCATCTACACTGATTGAAGTGGATTTAACAAGTGACATCAATAAGGAATCATAGCTTTTACCTGGATTCATCTGGTCAGTCTTTTAATAGAAAGAGTAGGTGTTCCTAATGTTTTGTACACTCAGTGTATTTTCAGTGCATTCGGAAAGTATTCAGACCCCTTGACTTTTTCCACATTTTGTAAAGTTACAGCCTTATTCTAAAATTGATTAAATTGTTTTTTCCCCCTCAATCTACACCCAATATCCCTATAATGACAAAGCATTTTTTGACATTTTTGTTAATTTTATAAAAAATTAACATATCACGTCTACATAAGTATTCAGACCCTTTACTCAGTACTTTGTTGAAGCACCTTTGGCAGCGATTACAGCCTTGAGTCTTCTTGGGTATGATGCTACAAGCTTGGCACAGCTGTATTTGGTGAGTTTCTCTCATTCTTCTCTGCAGATCCTCTCAACTCTGTCAGGTTGGATGGGGAGCGTCGCTGCACAGCTATTTTCAGGTCTCTCAGAGATGTTCGATCGGGTTCAAGTTCAGGCTCTGGGTGGGCCACTCAAGGACATTTAGAGACTTGTCCCGAAGCCACCCCTGCGCTGTCTTGGCTGTGTGCTTAGGGTCGTTGTCCTGTTGGAAATGGGAACCCACCAGACATGTCACCCAATAAGCACATTGGGATGCTCTGGATCGACGTGTACGACAGCGTGTTCTTGTTCCCGCCAATGTCCAGCAACTTTGCACAGCCATTGAAGAGGAGTGGGACAACATTCCACAGGCCACAATCAACAGCCTGATCAACTCTATGTGAAGGAGATGCCGCGCTGCATGAGGCAAACGGTGGTCACACAGGATACTGACTGATTTTCTGATCCATGCCCCTACCTTTTGTTCTGGTATCTGTGACCAACAGATGTTACTTACTGACTTTATTATCCCCATGGGGAAATTTTGTTGCAGTGTCATGTACACATTTTAAGATGTATATCTGTATTCCCAGTCATGTGAAATCCCCAGATTAGGGCCTAATTTACTTATTTATTTAAATTGACTGATTTCCTTATATGAACTTTAACTCAGTAAAATCTTAGAAATTGTTGCGTGTTGCTTTTATATTTTACTTTGTGTATATAAATTGTTTGTATGTATGTGTTGGGCTAGCTGAGATGATTCTTTAGAGTCAAGAATATTTGTCCAGGTCTCAATTGTTTGACTAGCACCATTCATTCTCCCTGTCGATAATTCTAGTATTATGACTTCTAATAGTATATGTATCCACTGGCGAATTGGGAGAGAGTGGGGTGATTGCCATCTAAGAGCCAACATATTCTTTCGCGTCAGTGCTGCCTGCCAGTAGTAATAGTCTCTGATTGATTCAAGGAGCTATTATCGTTAACTGAGTATTTACATTCATGCACTTCGAAATGCATTTTTTAACTTTGCCCCAGAAGTATTTAACTGCAGAGCACTCTCACATTATATGAAGGAATGTGCCTACCTGATTTAGGTGACATAGTGAACAGTTGGGGCCAATTTCATCGTAAAACCTTTCCTTGATGTTACATTCATTCTGTGAACTAGGGTTGATCCCAATTAGTCGACTGGTTGATTGTTTGGTTGGTAGGCTGTTGGTCGACCATTTTTTTTTCTTTCTTTTGAGCAGTTGCAAAAATATATAGATATAAAGAATATGGGACGTCTTGATTGACGCCTGTCTCAGTGGACTAATCCATTGCGGAGGCCGTGGGGATGGCACACCAGTATCCCCAGTAGTACATTTACCGTTAATTCCCATCATTTCTAATCTACAATGTTTGTTTGGTTACCATAATTTCTGCATTCAATATATTATTATTGCAGTCTTTTACAGTTCTCATTGTTGGAGTAGACATGTTGTTTTAAGAGTGCACAACCTATGCTACAATTGTGAGGAAAAGGTTTTGGTTTATTTCATTCCAAGTTGTCAATTTATTCATTGTGTTTGTTTGGCGCGCTCCTCTCAATGTTGAATAAGGACGCCCATCTGATTATGCATAGAAGTAGGCCTAGGCTACCTGGCCTGCGCGCAAATTTAGACTTATGAATGTGCCTGTTTGGGGATCTGATAGTATTTCTGATTGTCTTACCTCAACACCACTAATGAGCTGTGGAGCTCACTACGTCTTATCCCATGCGCAAATAGCTTATAGCTGTGTCTGTTCAGAACTCACTGGCACGGGAAACTCTGAGGGTGCAGAATATTTTATACAATGTTGCAAATTTGTTAGAGGAAGCTTTGGACTGGACCAAGTTGAAAGTTGATACAATGTTTCAATTTCCTTGCAGACAGGCCATGCTTAGCTAATGTTTTGTTTTTTTAACTACAGGCTGCAATGTTTTTATTTGTTGGCTTTATGTAAGGCTATTTTTACATAGTTGGCAATAGAAGTTACTTTTAGATTTGTATTTAGATTAATCACATGACAATTATTTTGAAATTAAACGACTTTATTATCAAATAAACTGTTCCACAAAATGTGCATATGAAAATCATAACTGGCACGCAGATCGATAGAAATGGTAAGATAAATTGACTCTCCAAATGGAAAAGGTTGCCGTCCCCTGGTGTAGCCTATTACCGGAAACTTTGGGAGTGTAATGGCAGAATATAAGAAGGCCAGCAGCAGCTGTATGAGGAAGTTTGGGAACATGTTTTTCTTCTGGTTAGGCTATCTTGACCTCTGGCTCCCTCTTGAGTCATTTTTCTGTCTTAATTATTTAATCACAGTGTGCTTAAAGCATCAGACAAGCTCAGTAACCTCCTGACAGAGCTGGTGTAACTGAGTCAGGTTTGTAGGCCTCCTTGCTCGCACACGCTTTTTCAGTTCTGCCCACAGATTTCTAAAGGATTGAGGTCAGGGCTTTGTGATGGCCACTCCAATACCTTGACTTTCTTGTCCTTAAGCCATTTTGCCACAACTTTGGAAGTATGCTTGGGGTCATTGTCAATTTGGAAGACCCATTTGCGACCAAGCTTTAACTTCCTGACTGATGTCTTGATGTTGCTTCAACATAACCACATAATTTTTCTTCCTCATGATGCCATCTATTTTGTGAAGTGCACCAGTCCCTGCTGCAAAGCACCCCCAAAACATGATGCTTCGGTTGGGATGGTGTTCTTCAGCTTGCAAGCCTTCCCCTTTTTCCTCCAAACATAACAATGGTCATTATGGCCAAACAGTACTATTTTTGTTTCATCAGACCAGAGGACTTTTCTTCTCCAAAAAGTACGATCTTTGTCCCCAATGTGCAGTTGCAAACCGTAGTCGGGATTTTTTAGGGTGGTTTTGGAGCAGTGGCTTCTTCCTTGCTGAGCGGCCTTTCAGGTTACGTCGATATAGGACTCGTTTTACTGTGGATATAGATACTTTCGTACCTCTTTCCTCCAGCATCTTCACAAGGTCCTTTGCTGTTGTCCTGGGATTGATTTGCACTTTTCGCACCAAAGTACGTTCATCTCTAGGAGACAGAACGCGTCTCTTTCCTGAACGGTATGACGGCTGCGTGGTCCCATGGTGTTTATACTTGCGTACTATTGTTTGTACAGATGAACGTGGTACCTTTAGGCGTTTGGAAATTGCCTTGAAATTCATCCACAAGTACACCTCCAATTGACTCAAATGATGTCAATTAGCCTATCAGAAGCTTCTAAAGCCATGACATAATTTTCTGGAATTTTCCAAGCTGTTTAAAGGCACAGTCAATTTAGTGCATGTAAACTTCTGACCCACTGGAATTGTGATACAGTGAATTATAAGTGAAATCATCGGTCTGTAACAATTGTCTGTAAACAATCATGCACAAAGTAGATGTCCTAACCGACTTGCCAAAACTATAGTTTGTTAACAAGAAATTTGTAGTGTGGTTGAAAAACAAGTTTTAATGACTCCAACCTAAAAGTCTATGTAAACTTCCGACTTCAACTGTATGTAAATGTCATATCAGGGTATTGTGTGTAGATTGATGAGAAAACCCCCAAATGTAATCCATTTTAGAATAAGGCTGTAAAGTAACAAAATGTGGAAAAAGTAAAGGGGTCTGAATACTTTCCGAATGCACTGTATATAGGTGTCTGGTTAAACTGTAAACTCTCCTTCCAAACTCACATCAAACATCTCCAATCCAAAATGTATTCTAGAATTGGCTTCCTATTTCGCAACAAAGCATCCTTCACTCATGCTGTCAAACATACCCTCGTAAAACTGACCATCCTACCGATCCTTGACTTCGGCGATGTCATTTACAAAATAGCCTCCAACACTCTACTCAACAAATTGGATGCAGTCTATCACAGTGCCATCTGTTTTGTCACCAAAGCCCCATATACTACCCACCACTGCGACCTGTATGCTCTCTTTGGCTGGCCCTCGCTTCATACTCGTTACCAAACCCACTGGCTCCAGGTCATCTACAAGTCCCTGCTAGGTAAAGCCTGGCCTTATCTCAGCTCGCTGGTCACCATAGCAGCACCCACCCGTAGCACGCGCTCTAGCAGGTATATCTCACTGGTCACCCCCAAAGCCAATTCCACCTTTGGCCACCTTTCCTTCCAGTTCTCTGCTGCCAATGACTGGAACGAACTACAAAAATCACTGAAACTGGAGACACTTATCTCCCTCACTAGCTTTAAGCACCAGCTGTCAGTGCAGCTCACAGATCACTGCACCTGTACATAGCCCATCTGTAAATAGCCTAACCAACTACCTCATCCCCTACCGTATTTATTTATTTATTTATTTATTGATCTTGCTCCTCAGTATTTCTACTTTGCACTTTCATCTACTGCACATCCACCATTCCAGTGTTTAATTGCTATATTGTAATTACTTCACCACCATGGCCTATTTATTGCCTTCCTTATCTTACCTCATTTGCACACATTGTATATAGATTTGTTTTTCTACTGTATGTTTGTTTACTCCATGTGTAACTCTGTGTTGTTGTATGTGTCGAACTGCTGTGCTGTATCTTGGCCAGGTCGCAGTTGTAAATGAGAACTTGTTCTCAACTTGCCTACCTGGTTAAATAAAGGGGAAATAAATAAAATAAAAAAATAAAAAATATATATACAGTGGGGAAAAAAAGTATTTAGTCAGCCACCAATTGTGCAAGTTCTCTCACTTAAAAAGATGAGAGAGGCCTGTAATTTTCATCATAGGTACACTTCAACTATGACAGACAAAATGAAGAAAAAAAATCCAGAAAATCACATTGTAGGATTTTTTATGAATTTATTTGCAAATTATGGTGGAAAATAAGTATTTGGTCANTAAGAAGCATTTCAAGGTCCTGGAGTGGCCTAGCCAGTCTCCAGATCTCAACCCCATAGAAAATCTTTAGAGGGAGTTGAAAGTCCGTGTTGCCCAGCGACAGCCCCAAAACATCACTGCTCTAGAGGAGATCTGCATGGAGGAATGGGCCAAAATACCAGCAACAGTGTGTGAAAACCTTGTGACGACTTACAGAAAACGTTTGACCTCTGTCATTGCCAACAAAGGGTATATAACAAAGTATTGAGATAAACTTTTGTTATTGACCAAATACTTATTTTCCACCATAATTTGCAAATAAATTCATAAAAAATCCTACAATGTGATTTTCAGGATTTTCTTTCCTCATTTTGTCTGTCATAGTTGAAGTGTACCTATGATGAAAATTACAGGCCTCTCTCATCTTTTTAAGTGAGAGAACTTGCACAATTGGTGGCTGACTAAATACTTTTTTTCCCCACTGTATATATATATATATAAGTGGTTAAGCGGGTGGTTGGTCAAACTGATGTGCTGAGTGGAGCGGATTTGGAGAAGGAAAAGGAAAATGCGCTCTTAAAAAAAGGGTTCTTCTGGCTTGTCAACGTCGGAGGCCCCGGTAAAACCCTTTCACCCACAACTCTTTTGGAAGCTTTTTTCCCCCATAGGAAAGGTTCTGAAGAACCCCTTTTGGATAAAAGTGTTGATGTGCCCTACTTATCAATAGCGATTGTAAAAAAATTAAATAAAATAGTTTACAGATACAGTGAACTACTTGCTTGTTTATTCAACATAAATATAGTGTGTATGGATACAAAGATAAATACATACTATACAATCTGAAGACAAATTCTTGATCTTGGGACTATAGAAGCTTCTATCTGATATTTTGGTCAAAAATGAGGTACTCACATAGTTGCTCTTTAGGTGGTCCTTTACATGTGCATTATATCAGATAAATAAATAAAAAGTCAAACACCTTTTAACTTGGTGCTATAAGGTTCTATCCGGAATCCAATCATAATGCTAGGTTGTCAATCAAAAATAATTGTTAGGTGATATACTTAGAGTCTTGATAGGCAAACCTCACAAAACAGTTCTGAGATTTGGTTCTTGAAAAATGCTAATCTCAACTATACATTTTGCAGATAGAACATTACAGTCCCAAGTCCTTGAATATTCATTTCAGAAGTTATGGTCCTCTTTTTCAATTACCTACATTTTTCCCCCATCACTTTTTCAGAAGAATGTCTCTTGATGGTAAAAACAAATAAATACAGGTGTGTTAGAGCATGTTTAAGGCCCTTAGGAGAGGCAATGCTGTTTTTGTCTTACTCTATATCAATACAAAAACCTCCATAGAAGGGCTATTTCACTACAATTACAAACACACCCCATTTTATTGATAACTAGCAAGTGTGGGTGTCAGAGACTAGAAAATATATCAGTTTACTCATGCAGAGCTAAGCTTTAGCAATGTTGCTAGTTATCCATTGGATATAGTGTTTTTGTCATTTTAGGGAACTATCACTTTAATGAATGTGTGATAAACATTCATTAATATATTTGATGAAGGGTATTCTCTTTATTTAATAATTGTCTGTATTTTATCTATTGAAATTGAAATAATCTTAACATTTTGTGCCAGACAGAAGGTTCTATCAGCGAATGCACCCCCCCAATAAAACGGATTTACAAATGTCTTAGGATTTTGATTCTCTGCACTTTAGGTACCTTTAAGGGGAGGACATTCATGGGTTATGAAAGATGAATTCACTACAAAACTGTTCTGAGATCTGTGATGTAAAAACTTTGATGATCAATATCTCAGAACTATGCTTTGCGCAGATTGAACCTTATAGTCCCAAGGTCTCGAAATGTCATCAGCAAGAACACAACAAACATTATGATAGTTACTATTCTTGATTTTTATCAAAGGCAAAAAAAAGCTTTTAAATCACTGTCACAATATTGCCAATCTAAGTAACACATTCTCTCAGGCAGGCTTGTGCCATTCAGTACATCCAAAATACCAACCATTGTCATTCAGAGGAAATTGTACAGAACATACAAACAGTGCAAAAGTTTGACGGTATATGTACCTTGCAGAACAGTACAATTTTCATAAATAAAACATTCATATTAATAACAATATATTAATTACATGTTTGTAATAATTCATATTTTGTTTGGCCAAACTCTTAAGATCTCAGAATGAATCAGTTAAGGGGTTGTCTTAGCAAACCGAAACCTTCACTCATGCTCCACACATTCCTATCTACAACACCTAAATAAAGCATTAAACAAGACACCTTTCTCTATACCATTGATGTAAAAAGAGATTTTTGTTAAATAAATGTGCTTTTGGTTATTGAAATAGAAAACCACATTAAACTGGGTTGAAAACAATTGCCATCTCATGGGATCTTTCTCATGTTTCTTCTCATGGGATCATTCTTTTCTCAAATATTGTGGATAAATGCTCAGAATGAATTGCTTTGAATCTTGATCATATGTGTGTGCCATAAAACCATGTGTTCCCACACTGCAGAACAGCTGGAATTGGACTAATGATGGTTTTGAATAAATGCTTCAATACAGTTGGTGGCAGAGTAGAAATGTGTTATAGAAAGCAATGATATTGCCCCAGTCTAGGACAAAGTTTGATACACAAACTCTCCTATTGTAGTTTGTAATATCAACGTCCATCATCCCATGAACTCTGAGCACTTTTAACTTTGAGAACTTAACTTACAAACCCCCAGATGATCCACTCTGACAATAGGGTGTAGTAGATGGTTTCTCGGCCTCTCAAAGCCACTTTAAATCCTACACACTCTCTCTGGGTCCTGCTCCCTTTTCACCCTCAATCAGCAGAAAGGAAGCTATGGCAGACCAGACGTTTCTTTGAAAGGATCAACAGTTAGAAGTAGTGCCTCTATATTACACAAGCTGCATACAGAGAGATGATGCTGTAAAAGTATATCAACGGATAGAACCTAATCATCATCATCATCCGTTTAAATCAATACATATACAGTGTGCATATCTTTGGTCATTGTACAGTCCTTTTCACCTCCCAAAGCTGATCATCAGATTCAGACAGTAAACTAAAAAGGACATTCTATAACAAACAGTATGCAAAAGACAGAAGTCAGAAGAAAATACCCTATAAAGCACTGTAATCAGTAAACTTGACACTGAACATTCTAGCCACAGTGCTGCAATGGAAACCAGCTCAGAATGCTCTCAACAAATTATGCAAGCAATTACCAGGTTGCAAACTTTACAATTGTAAAATAAGACATGAACTCTCAAGACGGGAATGTTAACATCATGTTACTTTCTAGATACAGTACCAGTCGACAGTTTGGACACACCTACTGGAATGAGTAGGTGTGTCCAAACTGTCGACTGGTACTGTATGTAAATGTCTACATTTAAAATTGACTTATCAGTTTGTCTTCAGTATGAAATCCTGTTGATTCATTGTAAAAGTGTCTTACCATTATCAGTTTGAGTGCTTCCATATAAAAAAAAAAAGTACTGTATTCACAAATGCATTTGGCCAATATTTTTTTTACAATTGTGATGTGCTTTTTAAATTCTTGCCTATTTTAGAGTAGAGCTGAAAACCTTAAGTGATATTTATTTGTAATACCTTTTTAAGAGCAGACATTTACTACTAGAAATTCAACTAATCTTTGGAGTCCGGCATGACAATGTCAACTGTATCAAAATATTATTGAACTTCAAATGTTTTGAGAGCAAGTGCATATTATATCTACTTCTAAATAGTCCTCGAAACTAACTAAAAGACACATGGGTGGGTGCATAACTGTAACCAATCATTTCATATGACACAGTTAATCCAGTCAAATAACATCTGAAAATATATAATCAATGTAATTAGCATATTTTCAGTTATAAAGCATTGATAATATGTAGTTAAAGTAAATAATTGGGGTATACAATAAACAGCTACAGCCTTCTGAAAGTATTCACACCCCTTGACTTTTTCCACGTTGTTTTACAGACTTTCATTTAAAATGGATTGAATTGAGATTGTTTCACTGGCCTACACACAATACCCCATGTCAGTGGACTTATGTTTTTAGACATTTGAATTAAAAATAAAAAGCTGAAATGTCTTAAGTCAATAAGTTTTCAACCCTTTTGTTATGGAAAGCCTGAATAAGTTCAGGAGTACAAATGTGCTTAACAAGTCACATAATAAGTTGAATGGACTCACTTTGTGTGCAATAACTGTTTAACATTATTTTTGAATGAATACCTCATCTCTGTACCCCACACATACAAAAATCTGTAAGGTCCCTCAGTCGAGCAGTGAATTTCAAACACAACCACAAAGGGCACCTATTGGTAGTTGGGTAAAAAATAAAAACAGACATTGAATATTCCTTTGAGCATGGTGAAGTTATTTTGGATGGTGTATCAATACACACTGTCAGTACAAAGATACAGGTGTCCAACATTGTAGTTACTCCACAATACTAACCTAAATGACAGTGAAAAGGAAGTGTGTACAGAATGCAAATATTTAAAAAAAATGCACTGAAGTAAAACTGCAAAGAAACTAACTTCATGTCCTGAATAACAAGTGTTATATTTGGGGCAAATCCAATAACACATCACTGAGTACCACTCTTCATATTTTCAAGCATGGTGGTGGCTGCATCATGTCAGCAAGGACCAGGGAGTTTTTTAGGATAAAAATAAACAGAATAGTGCTAAGCACAGGCAAAATCCTAGAGGAAAACCTGGTTCAGTCTGCTTTCCAACAGACACTGGGTGACAAATTCACCTTTCAGAAGGACAATAACCTAAAACACAAGGCCAAATATACACTGGAGTTGCTTACCAAGACGACATTGAATGTTCCTGACTGGCCTAGTTACAGTTTTAACTAAAATCACTTGAAAATCCATGGCAAGACTTGAAAATGGCTGTCTAGCAATGACAACAACTTGCTTGAAGAATAAAAAAAAAAAATGTATGTGCAAATATTGTACAATCCCGGTTTGGAAAGCTCTTAGAGACTTACCCAGAATTACACACAGCTGTAATTGCTGCCAAAGGAGATTCTAACATGTATTGGGTGTGAATACTTATGTAAATAAGATCTGTACTTCATTTTCAATACATTTCTAAAAAACATGTTTTCACTTCGTCATTATGGGATATTGTGTGTAGATGGCTGAGAAAAAAATATATTTAATCAATTTTGAATTCAGGCTGTAACACAACATGTGGAATAAGTCAAGGGGTATGAATACTTTCTGAAGACACTGTACGTCAGCAAATTTAAGTACATGACAGTTACATTTTGTCAGAAAGTAAAAGTCTAACTTTCATTTAATTCACGAGTGACAGAGTTAAAGCAAACCTAGCAAAGAGTGACACTGTAAATTACAAAACAAACTGAATGACTTCCTGTAAATTACAATCAAACTGAATGCGGCTGAACGTGGCAACGCAGATTCTCATTGGCTGAGCCTGAGTAACCCCTATAAAAACACTGCCATCTCATCTAAGGCAGGCGGGTGCCCCTCACATAGTGATGTCATACATTCTCCCTACGCGACTCAGCCACTCTCGCAACGCCTGGCGCACGCGGAGGTCAGTCACGTGACAGGTCAGCTGACTAATGCAGGGGAATATGGCGGGCTGCAGGGCCACGAAGGTAGGGTCTGGGAGGAGCTGGATCTGAGTCAGGATAGTCAGAACCATGTTGGTCCACGCCTAGAGAGAAAGATAATTACTCTTACATTTCAGTGTAACATGTGTTTATTCAATAGTCAAAAGAAAACTGGATTAATCAAAAACAAAACATACTTTCTGTTATCACCCCAATGACCATAGACTGAGTGATGTTTCTCCTGTATGTGGTCCTACCTGTATCTGAGCCTCTGAGTCTCTGAGGGAGACGTTATGGGAGCTGGCTGTAGAACCGGAGCGGGATCTGATCTTTTCCTGCCTCAGCACCTCTGGCCCCGCACTGAACGAGTGTCTCATGGGCCCCGGGTCCACCAGCTGCTGGGGCCTCTGTGGGACAGAGGACTCTGGGCCCCTCATGGTCCCTGCCTCGCCCCTCTTCTCTCCTCCCTTGGTCTCCTTCACGAAGATAGTATGGTGCTGCTGCTGCTGCTTCCTCTTCTTGTACTCCATCATCAGCTTTGTGATGGTCTTGTCGGTGGCCATGGTGTATAGCTTGTTCCCAGCACTCTCCCAGCACTCCTTCTTGTGGCCCGCTGGGTCTCTCCTCTCCCCTCTCAGGTGTGGCAGGTTGTCCATGCAGTAGCCAGCAGTAGGGCTGTGGGTGTCCTCCGACGGCGTCTCCACAAGGTGGGAGCGCACGCCGTCGTCTGAGGGTGTTCCCCGGCTGGAAAGGCCTCCCGTTGAGGGCGTGGGAGTCTCGGGGGTGGAGAGGAAGAGGGGCAGGAAGAAGAGGGGGTCCCCCCGGAGGACAGGCACTGCCTCGTCCACCAGGTTCTCCTGGTCCAGGTGAATCTGGATGTAGTTGTTGCAGAGGTCCAGGCAGAGCTTGTGCAGCCGCTTGACCAGCCAGGCCCAGTCTGCACTGCTGACCGGCTGGATGCTGAGTGAGGGGATGGTGGCCCTCCACTTACGCTTCTCCTTCCCCCGCGGGGGGCTCACCTGGGCCATGTCCTCAAAGATGTCCTCGTCCTCAGAGGAGCACTGCTGGGAGGAGTCGGAGCTGCCCTCGTCCTCCTCGTACAGGATCTTCTTCACCAGCTCAGCAGTGATGCTCTCCTGGTTGGTGAGCGTGGCACACAGCAGGGCCTGGAAGTAGATGTTGAAGCTCATGGCAGACTGGCGGTACAGGTTGGCAGCGCCACACACCCCAGACACCTTCATCAGCAGGTACTTGAGGCCCGGGCGCGTGTCGAAGTCCCGGGCTGTGCGGTAGGAGTCCAGCAGCAGGTCGAAGATGATGGCCAGGTTCTGCATGGAGATGTAGCGTAGGAAACCAGCTTGTCTGGGGTCAGATACTGGGGTGGTCTTCTCCTGGGCCTCAGCATTACCAGGGTGCTTCACAAACTCCTCCAGCAGGATGTCATACAGGTTCTGGAGCAGCACTTGGTGGGAGAGTAAGCTAACCACTATAGTTCTGAAAGGAATCCTGTGGGCAGATGGAGAAGAGGGTTATTAAAGCCATTGATGGAAACAGATGCTTATATTACTGATACCGTAGTTCTGATTGTCAGAAATACGTAACATTGTAATGGGATTTTGAGCTTCAACAGTACATTTCTACAACTGAAGTCTTCATCATCTGTACAATACAGTAGCTTATGTCATCTGATAGAAGATGTTGACAGAATATAATTATGTTTACGGTCCATGACATTGAAACATCAGGTAATGAACTCAGAGAGGTGGGTGTAAATGCTGCTCACAGTAAACCAGAATTATGGCATGGATCATCAAAGTGCTCTTACCCAATTTTTCTGCAGAAAGTCCAGCACAAGAGAGAGAGATCAGAGGCATGTTAGGAGGGAATGAGTCTGAATATGCTACACTTCAAAATCTACATTCTGAACAGTATGAGAAAAGGCTGTGAACCCAGACATGAACTGTAACATAACAGTGTGAATAGACTTGAATAGAGCAACAATTTAAAGTTGACGATGTACTGTACATAACAGGTTGAAAACACAATATATAAACTTGACACACTGGGACAGATTTACCATGTTTTTTGCAGTGCTTGTACCTAGTGCAAATGTTTAGTAAATCTGTCCCACTGACTAAAGCCACCAGACTAGCTATGTGATTAAAAGTTGCCAACCTTTTCTGAGTGCGACCATTGGATTGCTGGTCTGAGGGGAGCTCAATGATGAGCACACAGGACTGGGCATGCTCAAAGCCTTCCTTGTTGTTGGGGGTTTTAGGGGAGCACTGGGTGTCCAGCATAAACACCTAAAGACAGGAGGAACTTAGGAGACAGCAGGAATTCATGTTCAACCGCTATATAGTCATACAGTACAGAAGATTGGAGATATAATATAAGATATAATAGCTGTTATTAGACATTTCAAATAACAGCTAGATTGATGAATAGTATGTATTTGACCCAGGTTTGATTGTAGACCGCCACACATGTACATGTCACATCAACATGCATGTCACCGGCTGCGTTTAGACAGGCAGCCCAATTCTGATCTTTCTTTCACTAATTGGTATTTTGATCAATCAGATCAGCTCTGAAAAATATCTGATGTGAAAGACCAATTAGTGGAAAAAATATCAGAATAGGGCTGCCTGTGTGATCTTTAAAAGGTCATTTCCGATTGAGCAGTCTCTGCAAACAAGGAAACATTGCCTTTAACTAGTGCATAGCCAAAAAAGGGCGATTGAATCTAGCTCCAAGTGTGTAAGTTTCATCACATCTACATGTATATACAGCAGTGTTGCATGTACAGGAGTGTGTGGTGGAGGAGGGTCACCTGCTGGGCCATGGCTGTAATTCTCCAGTACTCTGCCTCAGCAGAGGGGGAGTGGGACGGGGCGGCCACCTTAACCTCACAGGCATCCCTAGAGGAGCTGTCTGAACCACTCCGGAAACACACCAGCAGATTCTACACAGAGACACACAATACAACAAATGTATTCGAGTACTCTTACATGTATGCTGAAGCTGTACAGTCTGGAGCACAAGGTTACATAAAATGTGATACAGTCAACATGATCTAGAACACACAGCACACTGACGGAACTATGCCTATCAGACACATGGAACTTCATACAGTGGTCCTAGTCATGAACAGCTGAGACAGTGAAAGTACACGTACACCTAGGATAATTTTTATCTAAAAAGAAAGTAATGAATGACAGTAATCCCAATAGAGTACTGTAACACAAAATCGACAAATTAAGTAATGAACATACAGTACTGTAAATAAGAATAAATAAGAATAAAAAATTATAGTAAGTGGACATTTACTTTTACTACACTCTAAAAAATAAGTTGGAACCAAATAAGGTTATTGAGCGCAATGTCATAGGGAAACCATTTTAAGGTTTCTGAAGAACCATAAATGGGATGGCCTGGATTAAATCTGGACCACGGGAGATCTGCGTAATAGCGTGATTTATCATTAATCTACACACAATGCCCAGTAATGACTGAGCAAAAACTGGTTTTTAGACATTTTTGCAAATGTATTTTTTTTATTTTTTATAATATCACATTTACATAAGTATTCAGATCCTTTACTCAGTACTTTGTTGAAGCACCTTTGGCAGCGAGTACAGCCTCGAGTCTTCTTGGCTATGACGCTACAAGCTTGGCACACCTGTTACTTCTCCGCAGATCCTCTTAAACTCTGTCAGGTTGAATGGGGAGTGTCGCTGCACAGCTATTTTCAGGTCGAAGACACTCCTGCGTTGTCTTGGCTGTGTGCTTAGGGTCGTTGTCCTGTTGGAAAGGGAACCTTCGCCCTAGTCTGAGGTCCTGAGCGCTCTGGAGCAAGTTTTTCATCAAGGATCTCTCTGTACTTTGCTCCGTTCATCTTTCCCTCGACCCTGACTAGTCTCCCAGTCTCTGCCGCTGAAAAACATCCCCACAGCATGCTGCTACCACCATGCTACATCGTAGGGATGGTGCCAGGTTTCCTCCAGATGTGACACTTGGAATTCAGGCCAAGTAGTTCAATCTTGGTTTCATCAGACCAGATAATCTTATTTCTCATTGAGAATCCTTTAGGTACCTTTTGGCCAACTCCAAGTGGGCTGTCATGTGCCTTTTACTGAGGAGTGGCTTCCGTCTGGCCACTCTACCATAAAGGCCAGATGGTGGAGTGCTGCAGAGATAGTTGTCCTTCTGGAAGGTTCTCCCATCTCCACAGAGGAACTCCGGATTTCTATAAGAGTGATCACCGGGTTCTTGGTCACCTCCCTGACCAAGACCCTTCTCCCCCAATTGCTCAGTTTGGCTGGGCGGCCAGCTCTAGGAAGAGTCTTGGTGGTTTCAAACTTTATCCATTTAAGAATGATGGAGGCCACTGTGTTCTTGGGGACCTTCAATGCTGCAGAAATGTTTTGGTACTCTTCCCCAGATCTGTGCCTTGGCACAATCCTGTCTCGGAGCTCTACGGAAAATTCCTTTGACCTCCTGGCTTGGTTTTTGCTCTGACATAAACTGTCAACTGTGGGACCTTATATAGACAGGTGTGTTCCTTTCCAAATCAAATCATGCGCCGAATACAACAGGTGTAGACCTTACTGTGAAATGCTTACTTACAAGCGGTCAACCAACAATGCAGTTCAAGAAATAGAGTTAAGAAAATATTTATTAAATAAACTAAAGTATTTTTTTGTTTGTTGATAAAATCAAAAAGTAACAAGAAAATTACATAACAATAATGAGGCTATATAAAGGGTGTACCGGTACCGAGTCAGTGTGCGGGAGTACAGGTTAGTTGAGGTGGTGGGGGGGTCAATGTAAATATTCTGGGTGGCCATTTGATTAATTGTTCAGCAGTCTTATGGCTTGGGGGTAGAAGCTGTTAAGGAGCCTTTTGGTCCTAGACTTGGCGCTCTGGTACTGCTTGCCATGCGGTAGCAGAGAGAACAGTCTATGACTTGGGTGACTAAAGTCTTTGACCATTTTTTGGGCCTTCCTCAGACACCGCCTAGTATACAGGTCCTAGATGTCAGGAAGCTTGGCCCCAGTTGCCATACCAGGCGGTGATGCAACTGGTCAGGATGCTCTCGATGGTGCAGCTGTACAACGTTTTGAGGATCTGGGGACCCATGCCAAATCTTTTCAGTCTCCTGATGTGGAGGTGTTGTCATGCCCTCTTCACAACTGTCTTGGTGTGTTTGGACCATGATAGTTTGTTGGTGATGTTGACCCGTTTGTCCCTCCTTTTCCTATAGTTCATGATCAGCTCCTTTGTCTTGCTCACATTGAGGGAGATGTTGCCCTGGCATCACACTTCCAGGTCTCTGACCTCCTCCCTATAGGCTGTCTCCCACTTGAGGGCGGCCCGTCAGGAAGTCCAGGATCCAGTTGCAGAGGGAGGTGTTTAGTACCAGGGTCCTTAGCTTATTGATGAGCTTTGAGGGCATTATGGTGTTGAATGCTGAGCTGTTGTCAGTGAATAGCATTCTCACATACATTTGAAGTCGGAAGTTTACATACACTTAGGTTGGAGTCATTAAAACTAGTTTTTCAACCACTCCACAAATTTCTTGTTAACAAACTATAGTTTTGGCAAGTCGGTTAGGACATTTACTTTGTGCATGACAAGTAATTTTTCCAACAATTGTTTACAGTATCACAATTCCAGTGGGTCGGAAGTTTACATGCACTAAGTTGACTGTGCCGTTAAACAGCTTGGAAAATTCCAGAAAATTATGTCATGGCTTTAGAAGCTTCTGATAGGCTAATTGACATAATTTGAGTCAATTGGAGGTGTACCTGTGGATGCATTTCAAGGCCTACCTTCAAAGTCCGTGCCTCTTGATTGACATCATGGGAAAATCAAAAGAAATAAGCCAAGACCTCAGAAAAAGAATTGTAGACCTCCACAAGTCTGGTTCATCCTTGGGAGCCTGAAGATACCACGTTCATCTGTACAAACAATAGTGCGCAAGTATAAACTCCATGGGACCACGCAGCTGTCATACCGCTCTGGAAGGAGATGCGTTCTGTCTCCTAGAGATGAACGTACTTTGGTGCGAAAATTGCAAATCAATCCCAGAACAACAGCAAAAGACCTTGTGAAGATGCTGGAGGAAACAGGTACAAAAGTATCTATATCCACAGTAAAACGAGTCCTATATCGACATAACCTGAAAGGCCGCTCAGCAAGGAAAAAGCCACTGCTCCAAAACCGCCATTAAAAAAACAGACTATGGTTTGCAACTGCACATGGGGACAAATATCGTACTTTTTGGAGAAATGTCCTCTGGTCTGATGAAACAAAAATGGAACTGTTTGGCCATAATGACCATCGTTATGTTTGGAGGAAAAAGGGGGAGGCTTGCAAGCTGAAGAACACCATCCCAACCGTGAAGCACAGGGGTGGCAGCATCATGTTGTGGGGGTGCTTTGCAGCAGGAGGGACTGGTGCACTTCACAAAATAGATGGCATCATGAGAAAGGAAAATTATGTGGATATATTGAAGCAACATCTCAAGACATCAGTCAGGAAGTTAAAGCTTGGTCGCGAATGGGTCTTCCAAATGGACAATGACCCCAAGCATACTTCCAAAGTTGTGGCAAAATGGCTTAAGGACAACAAAGTCAAGGTATTGGAGTGGCCATCACAAAGCCCTGACCACAGTCCCATAGAAAATGTGTGGGCAGAACTGAAAAAGCGTGTGCGAGCAAGGAGGCCTACAAACCTGACTCCAGCTCTGTCAGGAGGAATGGGCCAAAATTCACCCAACTTGTGGAAGCTTGTGGAAGGCTACCTGAAACGTTTGACCCACATTAAACAATTTAAAGGCAATGCTACCAAATACTAATTGAGTGTATGTAAACTTCTGACCCACTGGGAATGTGATGAAAGAAATAAAAGCTGAAATAAATAATTCTCTCTACTATTATTCTTAAAATAAAGTGGTGATCCTAACTGACCTAAAACAGGGAATTTTAACTATGATTAAATGTCAAGAATTAAATGATTAAATGTCAAGAACTGAGTTTAAATGTATTTGGCTAAGGTGTATGTAAACTTCCGACTTCAACTGTAGGTGTTCCTTTTGTCCAGGTGAGAAAGGGCAGTGTGGAGTGCGATTGAGATTGCGTCATCTGTGGATCTGTTGGTGCGGTTTGCGAATTGGAGTTTCCGGCATGATGGTGTTGATGTGAGCCATGACCAGCCTTTCAAAGCACTTCATGGCTACCGACGTGAGTGCTACGGGGCGGTAATCATTTAGTCAGGTTACCTTAGTGTTCTTTGGCACAGGCACTATGGTGGTCTGTTTGAAACATGTAGGTATTACAGACTCGGTCAGGGAGAGGTTGAAAATGTCAGTTTAGACACTTGCCAGTTGGTCCGCGCATGCTTTGAGTACATGTCCTGGTATTCCGTCTTGCCCCGTGGTTTTGTGAATGTTTTTGCTAACATCGGCTACGGAGTGTGATCACACAGTAGTCCAGAACAGCTGGTATTCTCAGGAATGCTTCAGTGTTGCTTGCCTCGAAGCGAGCATAAAAAAGGCATTTAGCTCGTCTGGTAGGCTCGCGCCACTGGGCAGCTCGCGGCTGGGTTTCCCTTTGTAATCCTTAATAGTTTTCGAGCCCTGCCACATCCGACAAGCTTCAGAGCCGGTGTAGTAGGATTCAATCTTGGTCCTGTATTGACGCTTTGCCTGTTTGATGGTTCGTCGGATGGATATGTGGTTGGGATATGTAGGTACGGTCACTGTGGGGACGACGACGTCGATGCACTTATTAATGAAGCTGGTGACTGAGGTGGTATATTCCTCAATGCCATTGGATGAATCCCGGAACATATTCCAGTCTGTGCTAGCAAAACAGTCCTGTAGCATAGCATCTGCGTCATCTGACCACTTTATGAGTCTCTGTGTGTGGAGTAAAGGTGGTCTAGAGTTTTTTTTTCTCTGGTTGCTCATGTGACATATTGGTAGAAATTAGGTCAAACGGATTTAAGTTTGCCGTCATTAAGGTCCCTGGCCACTAGGAGCGCCGCTTCTGGATGAGCATTTTCTTGTTTGCTTATGGCCTTATACAGCTCGTTGAGAGCTGTCTTATTGCCAGCATTGGTTTGTGGTGGTAAATAGACGGCTACGAATAATATAGATGAGAACTCCTTTGGCAGATAGTGTGGTCTACAGATTATCATCAGGTACTCTACCTCAGGCGAGCAACACCTCGAGACTTCTTTAATATTAGACATCGCGCACCAGCAGTTATTGACAAATAGACACACCCCTGCCCCTCGCCTTACCAGACGTATCTGCTCTGTCCTGCCGATGCACGTCGTTTAGCCATGTCTTGGTGAAACATAAGATATTACAGTTTTAATGTTCTGTTTGGTAGGATATTCTTAATTGTAGAACGTCCAGTTTGTATTCCAATGATTACACGTTGGCCAATAATACAGAGGGTAATGGTGGTTTACCTACTCGTCTGCGAATTCTCACAAGGCACCCGCCCTCCTCCCCCTTTTTCTCTGTCTTTTCTTCACGCGGATTTGGTTCCTTGTCTCGACAAAGCAGTATATCCTTCGCGTCAGACTCATTAAGATTTTTTTCTTTATGTTCTGATGTCCAGAAGCTTTTTTCGGTCATAAGAGACAGTATCAGCAACATTATGTACAAAATGAGTTAAACAATTCGAAAAAAAATAATAAATAGCACAGTTGGTTAGGAGCCCGTAAAACGGCAGCCGTCCCCTCCGGCGCCATTATCATTCAAAACATATATATAATAATAGTGTCCAATCAAGTTGTAGAAACATTTCAAAGACGATCAATGGAAACAGGATGAACCTGAGTTCAATTTCGAGTCTCATAGAAAAGGGTTTAAATACTTATGTCAATAAGGTAATTCTGTTTTTAATACATTTGCAAAAATGTATACGAAACCTGTTTTCGCTTTGTCATTATGGGGGTATTTTGTGTAGCTTGATGAGGGAAACATTTAATTTAATCCATTTTAGAATAAGGCTGTAACGTAACAATATGTGGAAAAGGTCTGAATACTTCCCGATTGCACTGTATATATAGATAACAATATAAGGCCTTTACCTTGACAGGCTCCAGGGTTAAATATATATATAGATAACATAACAATAAGGCCTTTACCTTGACAGGCTCCAGGGTTAAATATATATAGATAACATAACAATAAGGCCTTTACCTTGACAGGCTCCAGGGTTAAATATATATAGATAACATAATATTAGGCCTTTACCTTGACAGGCTCCAGGGTTAAATATATATAGATAACATAACAATATAAGGCCTTTACCTTGACAGGCTCCAGGGTTAAATATATATA
>QNTS01001991.1:224957-263201 GCA_003317085.1 Hucho hucho
ACATAACAATATAAGGCCTTTACCTTGACAGGCTCCAGGGTTAAATATATATAGATAACATAACAATATAAGGCCATTACCTTGACAGGCTCCAGGGTTAAATATATATACATAACAATATAAGGCCTTTACCTTGACAGGCTCCAGGGTTAAATATATATAGATAACATAACAATATAAGGCCTTTACCTTGACAGGCTCCAGGGTTAAATATATATAGATAACATAACAATATAAGGCCTTTACCTTGACAGGCTCCAGGGTTAAATATATATACATAACAATATAAGGCCTTTACCTTGACAGGCTCCAGGGTGGCAGAGAAGGCATCCTGCAGGGAACAGCAGGCCAGATGCCACATCTCCTCAGTGAAGACCGGGCCTACCGTCACCAACACATACCTGCCACAGGAAGACACAAACACACCGGTCACCTACAGCTCAGTCATACACATTATGTGTGTGTCTGTGTGGTCACCTGATGCAGGAGCAGCCCACTCTAGAGATAGTCTCAGCAGGTTCAGCCACACAGGCCACCAGCAGCTTGAAGAGGTCCTTCAGCATTAGGTTGATCAGATTCTCATAGCCAATATCTACAGGAGCACAGAGATATGAACGATATGGAGGCCAGGATCTGGTGCCGTCCCACTGGACAAAAACTGGTTGAATAGTTTTTTCCATGTCATTTCAACAACAAAAAATGTAATGTGATGATGTTGAATCAATGTGGTAAACTGATTGGATTTGTCATCAATGTAAGGGAATTCCGTATTTTTTTTCACCCAACTTTTAAACTAAATCAAATGTCATGGTGAATTTTTGTTGTTGATTTCACGTTGAATTCACGTTAGTTGACAACTCAACCAAATGTAAATAAAAAACTAGACGTTGAACTGACATCTGTGCCCAGTGGGGGATGTATCAAGCATCTCAGAATATATGAGTCAGGATCAGGTTTTCCCTGCCCATGAAATATTTGATCCTAAATCAGTACTCCTACTCTGAGACCCTGGATACCACCCCTGGGCTACATCTATTTCACAAAGACCTCTTGTCTGGACACCATGTTTGAGCACCACTCAGGGGTCATTTCCATTGTCATTCCATGGCCACTGTACCTGAGTGGATGAAGCTTTGAATGTGCTCCACCACCAGCTCACAGCACAGCCCAATGGCGTGCTTGAAGTTGGCTGCGGCTATGTCCCAGTACGCATGGTCACCATGGCTACGCTGCAGCCAGAGTGACATCACAGGAAGAAGAAGCTGGATCACGGAGAATATGGCAAAGCCCGGTCCTATGGAGGTGAAAAAAAGAACTGACGTTTGGTTTTCATGTAGGCTACGTTAATCTTGATTATGTGACTTTTAGAAGATAATCACCCAGACCATGTAAAACCAAACTCCAGTGGATAGTGTTGAATCAGACTTGTCCTGTGGTGTCATGGTATCTCTTCTCACCTGGTAAGTTGGTGAGCTCTCTGAGAAGTTCAAACAGCAGTTCCAGGGTGGGGGGCTGGTGCTGCCGGGGGCAGTTAGATACCGCTGCAGTCAGCTGCTCCAGCAGCAGGATCCACACCTGGATCAGGCCTGTGTCATCGTCAGACTCAGCCAGGACACAGTCCATGCCATCCTCACTGCTGACAGACCTCCCCTGGGCCCTCATGGGCAGGCTGGCCAGTCGGGCTCCCAGGAACACTGGCTTAGAAGGCATCTTGTAAATTTTGGCAAGTAGCTGCAACAGAAAACATAATCATAAGTAGATGGGAAAAGTCTTCCTGTAGCAGGGTTGTGACCCTTTATTTATCCATTTTAATAGACTTTATGGAAGCCTGTCTGATAAGAGGACTCATTTTAGTGTGGCACCCATTGGAAATAGCTAAGGTGGCCCATGGGCCAGTGTTTTTCTACCTGGGAGCACTTCCTTAGGTAATCCAGAGCAGGGAGGCACAGGTCTGTAGAACTGTAGCCAGTGGCACTGACACAGTCCCCAATCTCCCTATAGTCCACTTCTCCTGGGAACAAGGCACCCGTGTTTGATGGCACCCAGAGTAATCATTTCCATTATATCTTACCAAATAACATGAACATTCACTGTCTCCGTCTAGAAATGTGATGATCATGACAATAGTATTACGCACCCACAGAGAAACATCATGTAACCATGTAATTTACCTGACTTACCGAAACCTTTGACAAACTTGATAAGGCACATGATGTAGTCAGTTGCTGCGTTGGCGAACACCTGAATGTTGTCTGTTTTTATAAACGCTTCAAAGACATCAAACACGGGTGCCTGAGACTTCCCTGCAATAGAGACGATGCAGAAAACAACCTCAATAAAGAGACAGGAATCTCCTTAGAGAGGAGACAAGGCTCCAACATATCTCTTGCTGCTGAGACCACCACCACAGACAACCCAGAGAAACAGTATGTGACAACAACAGAAATATGTTACCTGTGCAGTACATTACGGAATAAAATAATACACAGAAATATGTTAGCTGTGCAGTACATTAGGGAATACAATAATACACAGAAACATTGAGATTTAATAAACTTTAAGACTTGACTGCATGTCAGACATACATACCCATGGAGTATTCTCCTATCGGGTAGTCTTTCATGTCTGTCCCATGCACGGTCCTCAGGGCACTGAATAGAGGTCTCCAGCCAGACTGGATCTGAGGGGAACACATCTCTACCAGCTCCCCTATTGATGTGACCACCTGACGGACAAACAGTAGGACCTTAACTTTTATTTTATTTCACCTTTATTTAACCAGGTAGTCTAGCTGAGAACAAGTTCTCATTTACAACTGCGACCTGGCCAAGATAAACTACCGTGTCAACTAATTATAAGAGGGCATTAAGGAGGCCTTGTTTGTATGGGAGACAACTAACCTGATCCTGCACGTCCTCGTCACACAGCTCCAGTTGCATGATGTGTTCGAAGGGTCTGAAGAGCGCCTCGTTAAAGTGGAAGTGAGGAAGCTCTGCCCAGCTGGTCAGCACCTCCATCAGAACATCATGGATGAAGGACACAGCCTTCTGGGATACATGACGCTCTTTGTGGCAGGAAGCCTCGGGGAGACCGAGAGAGAGAGAAACAGAACTGAGAACAATATATGTCTAATTTAACCTGCAGAAAGGGTGAAGCTGTTAGGCCACGCCAGATCAGTGATCGTGGAGGAGAGGACATAAGCAAAGGAGGCCACACAGTTGAGACGCATTCCCTGAGCTCCTACCTCCACCAGGTGTGGTGGTGCTCCTACCTGTGTGTTTCTCCTACCCAGGTGTGGTGCTCCTACCTCCACCAAGTGTGTTTCTCCTACCTGTGTGTTGTTCCTACCTCTACCAGGTGTGTTGTTCCTACCTCCACCAGGTGTGGTGCTCCTACATCCACCAGGTGTGGTGCGCCTACCTGTGTGTTGTTCCTACCGCCACCAGGTGTGGTTCTCCTACATCCACCAAGTGTGGTGCTCCTACCTGTGTGTTTCTCCTACCTCCACCAGCTGTTGTTCCTACCTGTGTGTTGTTCCTACCTCCACCAGGTGTGGTGCTCCTACCTGTGTGTTGCTCCTACCTCCACCAGGTGTGGTGCCACTACACTCCAGGCCCTCATCATGTGCAGCAGGGGTCTGGTCTTATTCCTCACGATCCGCAGCATGGCTTCCCCCAGGCGGAACAGGTGCAGGGCGCTACGCCTGTCCATGGTGGACTTGGCCTCTCCTACAAAGACAAAGGCAACATGATGGTTCATTGCTCCTGTAAAGGGGTATTTTTCCATGAACATTGTGGATCAGACCTGTGTCTTTTGATTACCACTTTTGGGACTGTTCCATTGTACTGGGCTAATTTGACCCAGGGTTTTGACCTGGGTCTGTTGGGAATGTGTGTTGTATTTGGTACCTGGCATGGCTAAGGAATAGTCTCCTGTCTCAGTGACTGAGTCAAAGAGCTGGGACTGAGATGCCTTCCTCAGCTCGTGCAGGAAACCCACCAGGCCAACCAGGTTCAGCTTACAGACAGAGTCCTCAAATAACCTGCAAAAAAGGACACACAGTGAAGAGCAAATGATTGTCAATGTGTTCTTCAAACAGCAGAAAGGAATCACCACAAGCCAATTGGAAATCTGTGGGACTATTAGGACAGTGGAACATCTGCTAGATAAAAGGGGTTTTATTATTTTCACTAAAAGAAGCCCAGTGCTTATGTAAAGTACCAGTCAAAAGTTTGGACACACCTACTCATTCAAGGGGTTTTCCTTATTTTTCCTATTTTCTACATTGTAGAATAATAGTGAAGACATCAAAACTATATAATAACACATATGGAATAATGTAGTAATCAAATAAGTGTTAAACGAAATCAAAATATATTTTATATATTTCAAAGTAGCCACCCTTTGCCTTGATGACAGCTTTGCACACTCTTGGCATTCTCTCAACCATCAGGCTATAGCTCATCCATCATGGCCTATGTCCAGAAGAGAACATGCTGCATGACCATGTGACTCTTTGTACAATCAATTGTAGCAAATCAAAAGCTGTGTTTACACAGGCAGACCAATTCTGATCTTTTCACCAATTAGATCAGCTCTAAAAAAGATCTGAAGTGAAAAGATCTTATGTGATCGGTAAAAAGACAAATTCGTGGAAAAATATCAGAATTGGCCTGCCTGTTTAAATGCAGCAGTACTGGCCTGGGTCAAATACAGTGAAATACTTTCAAGTATTTGAGCTGCGCTTGATCCACACTGTCACCTGGTGGCTACTTTCTTTACATGGCCAGCTGTTTTGTTACAGACTTAAATTACAACATTTGTGTTTCAGCCTAGTAGCATTCGTCAACAGCAACTACATTGTTTTATATTGCTATTCAGACAAGTCAATGAAACAGAAATTACAATATGAAACCGAGTATGTGATTAAGACACAGTGGACAAAATAGTCCTGTAGCCTATAATGCGGTACCTGTCTGCCTGTGTAGATAGAGTGCAGACGGCCTTGGATGCACTGGTCCCCGTCATCAGGCTACGGTCCAGGTCTTTCCCCCTGCTGCCCTCCCTCAGCAGCTCCTGGATGGACTGGGGCTGAATGACCGGCTGGCTGCTCAGGGCCAGCTCTCTGTCCGGACTGGGCTCGCCGCACAAATCCAGCCCCAGATCTACGGCCTGCTGGGCCTGGGTGATGGTCATGGTGGCCTGGGAGCTTCCGTCGCTGAAGTGGCTGTGCTCCAGAGAGCTGACATATTCACTAACCCTGGGTAGACAGAAACAGTTACGCTACTGTACTGTTCAGTGTCGTTACAGAGATGAGTGTTATTAACCTGTGGCTGCAACTGTACCAAGAATCCAATGTAATATTCTGTCATGAATGCATCCACTGTCATACACTGTCATGAATGCATCCAATGTCATATTCTGTCATGAATGCCTGTCTCAGCCTTTTCTGAGTTGTTATGGAGAGGGTTTCTTCTCTCTCTGCATCGCCTGCTCTGCCACAGTTTGGCTTACCTGAAGACGTGGGGCCAGCAGTCCTGGTTGTGGCTGCCCATTTCCAGGCCGACGTTGAAGATGGCCTCCATGCAGAGCACATGGGCCGTGTGCAGCCGCACCCCCTGAGGACGTCCCATCTGCTCCAGTTTCTGCTCCACACGCTGCTTGACTGGGAACACACACAGGATCAGAACAAATCCCAGCACCACTCCAAAAACAAAATGTGACAATGGGATTTTATCTGAAATAGAGATTCTTTATCTTGTATCCTGTCTTGTGCAGTAATGACAAATCCAAAGTAATTGTTTGTTTACAGTAGTTTTATAGTACAGTGGGTGTCTTAGTTTGAAACAGTCCATTGAACCACTATGTACAGTCAGCACAGTATGTTATGTGAGGGGCTGTAAGTACCTTGTGTGATGGCATCTCCAGACTTGCCCACCTGCCTCTCATCCTTCTCCTCCTGCACACATGAGGCTGCTGCCATCTGGGCCAGAGCACAGGCACAATTGGCAGCCACGCCTAGAGAATGCATGAATATTCATTAGATATGATGGTAAATATTACAATCTGGGCTGGGAGGGACTATCCCACCTGTCACAGAGCACCTGGCCAATAGCAGCATCTGCAGTCAAATGGAGAATCACAACACTTTATGGTCTTAATTCATACAGTATCTATTTTTAATAGCTACACAAATAAGCCAATTAAGTATTCAGGAATATGATTATCTTGAAACATCTCTAAACCAGACCTTTGATCAAATCATTTTTGTTTCTTTCAAATGCTTTGACCCAGCCTGCCTCTGATGTAATCACACTAGCTAATGGGTTTACTACATCCTTCCGGTTAAGGGATTATAGTCACTCAGGCAGGCATTATCTCCAGTCACCATGGTGTTGGGTCCTGTTACCTAGAGCACAGCTGAGCCCGGCTGCCTTGCGTAGTCCATCCAGGCTGAGACAGATGGTATCTCTCTCCCTCTGACTCTGCTCCTTCAACCCCTCAGACCCCAGCATGAAGGCCAGGCCCTTGGAGCTGCCCGCCATGCGCCCCGTCAGGGGGGTGGACAGAGTGTCCATCAGGTTCTTCCAGCAGCCCGTCAGGATGTAGCGGGCAAACACTATGCCTAAAGGTTGAGTGAGTGAGTCAGACACTTATCTGTGCATTGAACCATGCATCAACCCCTATGTATGAAACAGGATCAATGGGGGTTGAGTCAGACCCTTGAAGCTAGAATCCGTAGATGAAACAATAACAAAGTGGCACCCTGCCTCTGTTTTGGTAAAAAGCTGAGGGATGGGTCTGGAGATTGAAGGACTTACCATCCATGATATCAAAATTATAGTTTTAAACCATATTTTGAGGCTATACAGTGATTGCTTACATTTACGTAGTTTACAAACATTGGAATAAAACATGCTTCTATTCTGGGTATTGATGTTGTACAACAGTTGAACTAAGCTCATGAGGCATTTCTACGTTTTATTGGTCAAGAATACATGGGTAAGTCAGAACCTACACTATATCTGTGTATTGACCCAGCAGTTGTGTAATGTGCTGTAGGCAGGCAGTAAACAGGCAGGCAGTGAACTAAGTCCAGTTAGAGAGACCTTGGGAGATTTAAGAGCTATAAAAGCTATAACCTCTCATGCAGGGAAGTAAATAGTAGAACTGACAACGGCCCCTTTTCTCTCCTTTCCACGCTAATATAGTCGTCCCCTATTGATTATGTGTACATAGCTAGCTAATTACATGGAAGCTTTATTGCCTAATGGGCAACACATGCAGCGGTTACCGTGGTAACAACGTGGCACGAGTGCTTGACGGTGCACCTTTTGTTCTCAGTGATAATAAAAGAGGTAGGCAGACACTCCATTCTCTCCCCTGTCAGAGATGCAAGGAGAACAATATATTTCTCTCTCCATGTAGAGAGTACAGCATCTAGGCTCATTTATGCAACTGCAGAGACCAGGGTTCAGTCCGTCTCCACCCTTCCCACTTTGTCTATTCCTAATCTGTCTCACCCACTGTTTCTAATTTGTCTGAATAAAGCAAAATGCCCCCCAAAAAATACCTCATACAATATTCTTAAATATCTAAGCAAAATATAGCAAAAACCTTCTTGGTGAAGCGACTCAGAAAGTACAGCTGGAGGTGTCAGTACCTGCCATGAGGGTGTCACTGCCACTCTTGTCACAGCTGAAGGGGGACTGTGTGTTGGCCTTACGGATCAGCTGACCTCCGATGGCACTACTGCCCATCCCATCAATGTCTGACCAGAGAGAGAAAGAGAGAGCGCGAGAAAGAAAGACAGACAGAGAGAGAGCGCGAGGGAGAAAGGCAGACAGAGAGAGCGCGAGAGAGAAAGGCAGACAGAGAGAGAGCGCGAGAGAGAAAGGCAGACAGAGAGAGCACGAGAAAGACAGACAGAGAGAGTGCACGAGAAAGACAGACAGAGAGAGAGCGCAAGAAGGACAGAGAGAGAGAGAGCGCAAGAAGGACAGAGAGAGAGAGAGCGCAAGAAGGACAGAGAGAGAGAGAGACAGGGAGAGAGAGAGAGGACACAAAGTGATGAGAGTTGTCAGATAAACATAGCAGAACATTTTAAAGACTCAAATGAGCATTATGATAATTTCATATCTTTATGTTGACATATAAAGAATCCTTGTGAATAAAGCAGTGTGGGAGAGCTGTGTCCCCTCCTACCAGTGAGCATGGTGATGAGGGGCAAGGAGTGTTCCTCTGGTGAGCCCCAGTAGCCAGCCTCCCCCAGCAGGTTCCTAT
Source organism: Hucho hucho (assembly GCA_003317085.1). Classification (NCBI taxonomy): domain Eukaryota; kingdom Metazoa; phylum Chordata; class Actinopteri; order Salmoniformes; family Salmonidae; genus Hucho; species Hucho hucho. The sequence continues at coordinate 233,241 of QNTS01001991.1, forward strand.
CCAGCACCTTGAGGTAGAGCTCCTCGATCCAGGCCTGAGACAGCACCACTAGCACCCCACTGCTCTGGATGAGACGAACAAACTCTTTCTGCAGCAGATGAGACAATTCAATGGGGAAACCATGAAGCCTGGTGGGATCACTTCAAAATATATCAAGCACAAACAAAAGAACTGGCTACAGAGCATGTACTACATGGTGTTCAGCGGATCACTTCAGGGTTCACAAATCTCTACCATACACAAGGGTATCAGCTTCAGTGCACTAAGATATTGACTCCACCTCCTCCACTCACCAGGCTGACCAGCACGGGCATTGGCCTCCTGCGGTAGAAGTCCTGGCAGCAGAGTTTGAGGTTGAGGAGCAAGGCGTAGTAGGAGACCAGGTAAAGGCCGTCAGCGTTCATCAGGGCCTGACAGTTCAGGTTCTCACTGCCCTCATAGCCTGGAGAGAGGATGCCACCTGGGAGAGAACATAAGGTCAATATTATCCCCTAGTGTCTCCATCAAACAGTGGTACCTAGAAATATTAGACAATGTCTTAGCAGAATAAGATACTATCATTACTTCAATGGACATTTCAATGACATCTGATGTCATCTCACGTCCTCTCTACATTATCTAATACTATCTCCTCACTGTATCCAGGCTATCACAACCGGACGTGACTGGGAGTCCCATAGGGCGGCGCACAATTGGCCCAGAATCGTCCGGGTTTGGCCGATGTGGGCTGTCATTGTAAATAAGAACTGACTTGCCTAGTTAAATAAAGGTAAAAAAAATATATATGTTTTTTTATCTCTTACCCGCCTGTAGGCCGGAGCAGAATGTGGAGGAGAAGTTCTGCAGAGAAGTGTCCACGTCTGTTGTGCTGTGCATCCCCAGCAGGCGAGGCAGCAGGCCGGCCAGAGACTGGACAAAGAGCCGGGCGCTCTGCTGGTCAGCCTCCTGGTTCTTCAGTAGCTTCAGGGACAGGGCTGCCATCCTCAGGGAGCGGTGGCTGGGACAGTCCCTGGGAGTCTGCTCCTCATCGGCCAGGGAGCAGTTATCAGAGCCCATGTCTGACATGTCCGAGCGACCTGAGTCCTTCTCCGCCGCCATAGAGTACTGGTCGCAGGAATAAAACTCAGTGCGCGACATCTCCCACTCGTCCACGCTAAAGTTGCACTCGCTGTAGCGCGAGCAGTGGGAATGTGCCCGGGCATCCACGGACAGGAAGTTGGTGATGTCGGGGTAAACAAGGGCGTGGTTGCGCTGCACCACGTCTGGGGGTCCGCCGGGCTCCTCTTCCAGCTCCCTCACACAGGGGCGGAGCTCAGGGTTGGGGTCAGCGTCTGGCCCACCAGAGGAAGACGAAGGGAGTCGGGGTTCTTCCCCACACTCCTCCCCCTCTGAAGTAGTCTGTCCCAGCTCCTCATCCAGAGTGGTCTGGCCCGTATCCGTGGTGATGCTGATGCTGATGTTGGGGCTGTGCTCCGCGGCGGAGGGCTCCCAGGGAGCGTGCTCAGACGAGAGAACGTGGTGCTGCCAGCGGAAGTCCGCCTCGTTGATCTTCATGGACTCCCGCATGGATTCTGACCCCTCTTTCAGCTCATCCAATCGGCGCAGGAGCATGCGGGCCTGTTCTGACTGTAGGCCACACCCATGACTCAGCTCGTCCAGAGCTCCCAGGAGGGCACAGGCACACGACACTGAGGAGTAGCAGGCCTCCATGCCCCCCTTCATACAGGCCTCGGTCATGCCATCCATCACCCTGTAGGCACACACACACCATAAACACTACGTATCAGTTTACAGCAGTACTAATTCCTTCTCACTAGTACATGATGTATGGGTTACAGGCTTATACACAAGGTGTATAAGGTTATAGTGCTAAATCAAATAAGAGATTAAGGGTCCTCACAGTTTGAGCAGGTCCAGGTGAGACTTCCTCTTGGAGAAGGACCTTTTCCTAGACTCAGGCTCTATTACACATGGACCAGCCAGGTCAAACAAGCGCTGAGGGCTTCCCAGAATCTACAATACGCAAACAAAGACACCCAACTTGATTTTCGCTTATTGTATCCCCTCTGCAAATGACTACTGTCAATAAAGCAGCACGGTCTAATTAATTTACATTTTAGTAATTTAGTAGACGCTCTTATCCAGAGAGATCTACAGGAGCAATTAGGGTTAAGTGCCCTGCTTTCAGGGCACAGACAGATTTGTCACCTAGTTATCTCGCGGATTTGAACCAGTGACCTTTCGATTAACCGCTAGGCTAATTGATTGGTTGCTCTATAAACATTATGTTAAGGGATTCAATGGGACTGGTGAACCGTAAGGATTCTGGGGCTCTGACCACCTCCTTCATGATCTTGATGGCCTCCACGCGGTGCTGTGGGGGGGGGTAGAGCAGGATGCGGTGGTACAGCGACTGCAGAACAGGCTTCATGGACTCCACACAGTTCACCAGGCGCATCAGCTCAGCCGCCACGTAGCAGATGGTCCGCAACACCGGGCCGATCATGGCGGGGGTGGTGGAGGAGCAGCCGGATCCCCGACCCTGGTTAGACACCCGGCCCAGAGAGGGGTCCAGTACCTGACACCCACCTCCGTGGCCCGAGGTGATGGTCTTGTCGTTCACAGGGTTTCCCATGATCACCATCAACGACGGGCACAGCTGCTTCCTGAGAGAAGTTGACAAGACATGTTGCATGTTTTATGTAGACAGATAATTTAGCTAACAGTTGAAGGGTACTTATTTTCTGAAGTGCTCAACTACTGCTTATGAATGTGTTATGAAGACCGTATGTAGGTAAAGTGTTACCAATAATGTACGGTGGTTATCTAATGTTTAAACTACGAACATAAGGAATAGGGAGGCAGGTGATCAGACAGGGAATTGTGACTGTGTATTCTGTATGTCAGCCATGGGCAGGCCTTACCAGATCAGGTCTGTGAAGCCTCTGTTCAGGTGCATGGTGGGAGGACAGCTGCTGAGCATGGACAGGATGCATTCTAGGTAGAGCAGCTGGAGCAGCTGGTTCTCACTGTACAAACAAACAGACCATTAATCAGTGTCTCAGGCCATCCCAAATGGCACCCTATTCCCTATGGGTTCTTATCAAAAGCAGTGTACTATGTATGGAATGGGGTGGTGTTTGAGACGCAGCCTCAGTGTCTCATCTTAATAAAAGCCAACCAAGGACAATCTCTATATAATATTGGTGTAAGACAAGGTGGGAAAAAGAATGAGTTCTTCAGATGAGAGAGAAACAAACTAACAGTGCAGGGCTGTTAACTCTGAATCAAGAATCATTCTTACTGGTCAACCCCTTCCAGCTTCTCACAGAAGACGGTTAGCACAGTCACGACGTCCTCACACAGGGACTGTGTCGTGGGAGACACATCTAAAAACATACAGGCCAACAACCATTACCGAGACATCTCACTCAGGAGAACAAATGCAACTGATAACATACCTTATATATAGCCTACCTATGTGCGATTTCAAGCTTGGAGTTTCAACTTTTGGGACTATTCCTTTGGTTCCATTGTTCATCCCAAACTAAATCAAATGCAGCTCAAGTGTTAGGCAAAATGTATTTGACCCAGGTCTGACAGAGAACAGTTAAGCCAGCAGACACACTGCATCGTGGACTCTGGAGGTGTGAATCACCCAGCCTTGCAGTAAGAGATTTGTGATGTCTAACACCCTGTGCTCATTGCCTCATAAAAAGGGGCATTATAATCCCTGTGGAGGTATATTCCCCCTGGCATGCGAAGAGCGGTGCTGAAGGCTTTTCCTATATAACAGGGCTATAAAGTACCTCTGCGCTGGTGTGTGGGCACTGGTGCTTCCTCGCCATCCACTCCCTGCAGACACACAACATTATAGATTTTCAGACACTGTACGTCGCTTCATCTATGATTATGCTTTCCCCTGCATATTCAAAGACAGTGATCTTGTTAGTGATTATTGTAATCACAGCTGCACAAGTCAGCCAAAATGTATTCAACACAGTATGTCTGTACTCTATGGATCCCCCCCCCCCCCAGACAATCCCATATTATTTGCTTTTGATCAAGTCTGTGGTGATAATGTGAGAGGTCAAAAGGTGCCTGGGGTAGCTGACCTGTCTGTGTCGGAGCTGCAGGGCGAGGTCCCCCAGGACCTGGCTGAGGGTGGCCCTCACGGCCGTGTTGATGCTGCGCTGGTGACAGCTGGACCTGTATGTCTCGATACACACCTGGAGGACAGCAGGACAGGACACACACATTGCAACAGAGCAGGGGTTTACTGTAACACCCAATGACTATACACAAAGGTAAAGCCTCTTTCAAGGCAAAGCTGGCTGGACAGAAGAAAGTCTGACATTGGGAGTGAATGAAAATATCATCTTTAAACAGCTATGTGTGACACATCAACCAAAAATCTGAATTGAAGCATAAATAAGATGCCAAGCCCTGAAGAGTCAGTAAGACATAAATGCTTTACCATCACCTTACACTTTTCATTACCTCCCACTCTATATAAATCAGCGTATGAATCTAGATGACATCCCAGTGGCTAATTGAATTATGACAGCCTCTGAAAGCTTGTCGCTGGGTTCTACGGAGGATGACGCACAAAAAGGCCAGCCAAAGAAGCATGACCGGAACATTCTCTTAACCCTCTCCCTTAGTACTGGTATAATGAAAGTCACCATTCAGAGAGGTTATCAGGCAGGTGAGATAGAACACTTCTCCAATCTTCCACACCATATCTGCTGGATCCAAACTAAAATAAGTCTCCCAGTCACTCTGGTAATTAACATGCAGATTCAAATGTGTAACGCAACTGCTATTATTAACATTACTGTTCTGTTAACCAAGAGTCATGCTCGTCCATTTATAATCCATCCATTTATAATCCATCCTGAGCAGTCATTAAGCTCGAGACCCTGGGTCTCGACCCCGCCCTGCGCAACTGAGTCCTGGACTTCCTGACGGGCCGCCCCCAGGTTGTGAGGGTAGGAAACAACATCTCCACCCCGCTGATCTTCAACGCTCCCCACAAGGGTCGTTCTCAGCCCTCTCCTGTACTCCCTGTTCACCCATGACTGCGTGACCAAGCACGCCTCCACTCAATCATGAAGTTTGCAGACGACACTACAGTGGTAGGCTTGATTGCCAACAACAACGAGACGGCCAACAGGGAGGAGGGGAGGGCCCTCGGATTGGCCCTCTGGAGAACCGTAAGGCTCTCCAGAGGGTAGTGAGGACTACACAACGCATCACTGGGGGTAAACTACCTGCCCTCCAAGACACCTACACCACCCGATGTCACAGGAAGGCCAAAAAGATCTTCAAGGACAACAACCACCCGAGCCACTGCATGTTCACCCCGCTATCCAGAAGGCGAGGTCAATACAGGTGCATCAAAGCTGGGACCGAGAGACTGAAAAACAGCTTCTATCTCAAGGCCATCAGACTGTTAAACAGCCATCACTAACATTGAGTGTCTGCTGCCAACATACTGACTCAAATCTCTAGCCACTTTAATAATTAAAGATTGGATGTAATAAATGTATCACTAATCACTTTAAACAATGCCACTTTATATAATGTTTACATATCCTACATTACTCATCTCATATGTATATACTGTACTCTATACCATCTACTGCATCTTGCCTATGCCGTTCGGCCATCGCTCATCCATATATTTATATGTACATATTCTTATTCATTCCTTTACACTTGTGTGTATAAGGTAGTTGTTGTGAAATTGTTAGATTACTTGTTAGATATTACTGCATGGTCGGAACTAGAAGCACAAGCATTTCGCTACACTCGCATTAACATCTGCTAACCATGTGTATGTGACAAATAAAATTTGATTTGAACTTCAGTTCCTCAAATATCAACTCTGTAGTTATTTCAAAATAGAAATTAAATGGTTCTCTTTGGGGTACTGCATCATGAAGTAGAGTCAGTCAAAGTCACATCTCAAGGTGTGGGAAAGTGATGATCCCACAGACATGCACTAATGATCCCACAGACATGCACCTGTTAGTACTGTGAATGACAAATACTGTAACCTGATCCCAGACCAGTAGATCTGATAATAAAGACCCAACTCTCCATCTCTCCCCCTGCCTGGTGCTGACGTAGTGGAAAGACCATTTCAGACATTAAAGGAGGAAAGAGCATCTTGTTTGAGCTGGTTTTGAAATATTACAGGGAGGAATTAGTTAGGGGCTTTCAGTCTGTCTGTACTGACACTCTGGGTCACTGGCTGAAGGGCTCTCTCTGTACCAGGGATGAGGAAGAGAGGTGCATGGACCATCTCTGTGACACAGGAGCAAAGAGCAGGATAGGAAATAGCATCCATCAACTGAACACAACATTCATGAATTTCTGCCATACACGTTTTATCACTGGAATTAATAAAAAAAAATAACCACGATAATATCATTTTTATATGTAAGAATTTTGACATTGTAATTTCTTAGAAAAGGGTGGAAGGATAAGTTACAGTTGAAGTCGGAAGTTTACATACACTTAGGTTGGAGTCATTAAAACCAGTTTTTCAACCACTCCACAAATTTCTTGTTTACAAACTATAGTTTTGGCAAGTCGGTTAGGACATCTACTTTGTGCATGACAAATAATTTTTCGAACAATTGTTTACAGACAGATAATTTCACTTAAAATTCACAGTATCACAATTCCAGTGGGTCAGAAGCTTACATGCACTAAGTTGACTCTGCCGTTAAACAGCTTGGAAAATTCCAGAAAATGATGTCATGGCTTTAGAGGCTTCTGATAGGCTAATTGACATCATTTGAGTCAATTGGAGGTGTACCTGTGGATGTATTTCAAGGCCTACCTTCAAACTCAGTGCCTCTGATTGACATCATGGGAAAATCTAAAGAAATAAGCCAAGACCTCAGAAAACAAATTGTAGACCTCCACAAGCCTGGTTCATCCTTGGGAGCAATTTCCAAACGCCTGAAGGTACCACGTTCATCTGTACAAACAATAGTACGCAAGTATAAACTCCATGGGACCACGCAGCCGTCATACCGCACAGGAAGGAGACGTGTTCTGTCTCCTAGAGATGAACGTACTTTGGTGCGAAAAGTGCAAATCAATCTTAGAACAAAAGCAAAGGACCTTGTGAAGATGCTGGAGGAAACGGGTACAAAAGTATCTATATCCACAGTAAAACGAGTCATATAGCGACATGACCTGAAAGGCCGCTCAGCAAGGAAGAAGCCACTGCTCCAAAACCGCAATAAAAAAGCCAGACTACAGTATGCAACTGCACATGGGGACAAAGATCATACTTTTTGGAGAAATTTCCTCTGGTCTGATGAAACAAAAATAGAACTGTTTGGCCATAATGGCCATCGTTATGTTTTGGGAAAAAAGGGGGAGGCTTGCAAGCCAAAGAACACCATCCCAACCGTGAAGCACGGGGGTGGCAGCATCATGTTGTGGAGGTGCTTTGCTGCAGGAGGGACTGGTGCACTTCACAAAATAGATGGCATCATGAGGAAGGACAATTATGTGGATATATTGAAGCAACATCAAGACATCAGTCAGGAAGTTAAAGCGTGGTCGCAAATGGGTCTTCCAAATGGACAATGACCCCAAGCATACTTCAAAGTTGTGGCAAAATGGCTTAAGGACAACAAAGTCAAGGTATTGGAGTGGCCATCACAAAGCCCTGACCTCAATCCTATAGAAAATTTGTGGGCAGAACTGAAAAAGTGTGTGCGAGCAAGGAGGCATACAAAGCTGACTCAGTTACACCAGCTCTGTCAGGAGGAATGGGCCAAAACGCACCCAACTTATTGTGGGAATCTTGTGGAAGGCTACCCGAAACGTTGGACCCAAGTTAAACAATTTAAAGGCAATGCTACCAAATACTAATTCAGTGTATGTAAACTTCTGACCCACTGGGAATGTGATGAAAGAAATAAAAGCTGAAATAAATAATTCTCTCTACTATTATTCTGACATTTCACATTATTAAAATAAAGTGGTGATCCTAACTGACCTAAGACAGGGAATTTTACTAGGATTAAATGTCAGGAATTGTGAAAAACTGAGTTTAAATGTATTTGGATAAGGTGTATGTAAACTTCCGACTTCAACTGTATATGGACTTTAACATGCAGGGATAAAGAGGGTAATCTCCATTCAAATTAAAACCCAAAACAACATGTTTTTACACCTTCTGTTCCCGGGGTCAGATTGACAGAGCAGGAGCATACATTAGATCCAGGGGTGCATTAGGTCCAGTTATTTAGGAGCTGCTGTTGACAGCTCCCTCTCTGTCCAACAGCAGAGTTATGGGGTGGTGGACTTTTCCTGCCTGCACACAGCAGATGGACCTGCCTAGTGGGACCAGATCCACTTAAACACAACATTACACATTTTTATGGGCTGTTAATGGATAACCAGGAGCACAGCTAAGAAACACAGGAACCCATGTCCAGAGAGACACACTAACACCCTGTGAGAAGGATATATAGAGAGCTGTACTTTCATATTGATTAATGTAACGAGAACCCCATGTAGTTTCTTTCAAATTACTGTGAGCATTTGACTGAGCCTGCCTGGGGTGTCAGGGGGCAGGCAGCCTGGCTGGGGTGTCAGGGGGCAGGCAGCCTGGCTGGGGTGTCAGGGGGCAGGCAGCCTGCCTGGGGTGTCAGGGGGCAGGCAGCCTGCCTGGGGTGTCAGGGGGCAGGCAGCCTGCCTGGGGTGTCAGGGGGCAGGCAGCCTGCCTGGGGTGTCAGGGGGCAGGCAGCCTGCCTGGGGTGTCAGGGGGCAGGCAGCCTGCCTGGGGTGTCAGGGGGCAGGCAGCTTGCCTGGGGTGTCAGGGGGCAGGCAGCCTGCCTGGCCTCTCTGGCATGCGTGTCCTCTATGGCTCCCTGTCCTCCCTGTCTTCCCTGGGCTCCCTGGCATATTAGGATACCTCAGTCAGGCTTACCTCAGCTATCCTCAGGATGGAGTCTCTGTTGATCTCAAAGGTGGAGGAGTATGTGATACAGAGAAGGACCTGTAGGGCAAGGAGACAAAGGTTTGTAAAACACCCATTACAGATACCATACAGATGTCCTGCTGGGCAATCAGCCAGGGAACAGAAACCATCTGTATGAAACAAACCCAATGCTTTGTGTGACTGCTGTCAAAACAGACCGCATCACTTCAAACACTCAGCAAAGCACTTTGAGTTGGAAATAAATGGAGCTAGAAGTATATTTACTGTGTCCTTTGACAACAGTGCTGTTTTCATTTTGTCATATCTGGGCCCAGTGCCTCTGGGTTTATGCCCACAAATTTCTATAGGATTGAGGTCAGGGCTTTGTGATGGCCACTCCAATACCTTGACTTTGTTGTCTTTAAGCCATTTTGCCACAACTTTAGAAGTATGCTTGGGGTCATTGTCCATTTGGAAGACCCATTTGCGACCAAGCTTTAACTTCCTGACTGATGTCTTGAGATGTTGCTTCAATATATTCACATAATTTTCCATCCTCATGATGCCATCTATTTTGTGAAGTGCACCAGTCCCTCCTGCAGGAAAGCACCCCCACAACATGATGCTGCCACCCCTGTGCTTCACGGTTGGGATGGTGTTCTTTGGTTTGAAAGCCTCCCCCTTTTTCCTCCTAACATAATGATGGTCCCCATGTGCAGTTGCAAACCGTAGTCTGGTTTTGGAGCAGTAGCTTCTTTTCTGAGCAGCCTTTCAGGTAATGTCGATATAGGACGCGTTTCACTGTGGATAAATACTTTTGTACCGGTTTTCTCCAGAATCTTCACAAGGTCCTTCGCTGTTGTTCTAGGATTGATTTGCACTTTTTGCACCAAAGTACGTTCATCTCTAGGAGACAGAACGCGTCTCCTTCCTGAGCAGTATGACGGCTGCGTGGTCCCATTGTGTTTAAACTTGTGTACTATTGTTTGTACAGATGAAAATGATACCTTCAGGCGTTTTGAAATTGCTCCCAAGGATGAACCAGACTTGTGGAGGTCTACAATTTGCTTTCTGAGGTCTTGGCTTATTTCTTTAGATTTTCCCATGATGTCAATCAAAGAGGCACTGAGTTTGAAGGTAGGTCTTGAAATACATCCACAGGTACACCTCCAATTGACTCAAATGATGTCAATTAGCCTATCAGAAGCTTCTAAAGCCATGACATAATTTCCTGGAATTTTCCAAGCTGTTTAAAGGCACAGTCAACTTAGTGTACAGTATGTTTGTAAACTTCTGACCCACTGGAATTGTGATACAGTGAATTATAAGTGAAATAATCTGTCTGTAAACAATTGTTGGAAAAATGACTTGTGTCAGGTACAAAGTAGATGTCTTAACCGACTTGCCAGAGCTATAGTTTGTAAACAAGAAATTTGTGGAGTGGTTGAAAAATGAGTTAATGACTCCAACCTAAGTGTATGCAAACTTCCGACTTCAACTGTATATATACATACACACAGACACAATTTTTTAAAGGAAAGAGGAATAAATACACAGTGAGCAATGATATATTTGCTATATACACAGGGTACCATTACTGAGTCAATGACAGCTTGGCTACATACACGGGGTACCAGTACTGAGTCAATGATATCTTGGCTATATACACAGGGTACCAGTACTGAGTCAATGATAGCTTTGCTATATACACGGGGTACCATTACTGAGTCAATGACAGCTTGGCTATATACACGGGGTACCAGTACTGAGTCAATGACAGCGTGGCTATATACACGGGGTACCAGTACTGAGTCAATGACAGCTTGGCTATATACACGGGGTACCATTACTGAGTCAATGACAGCTTGGCTATATACACGGGGTACCAGTACTGAGTCAATGATAGCTTGGTTATATATTTTTTATTTTATGTAACCTTTATTTTAACGGGGTGCTAGTAGTGAGTCGATGTGCAGGGGTACGAGGTCATTGAGGTAGCTATGTACATATAGGTAGGGGTAAAGTGATTAGGCAACAGGATAGATAATAAACAGTAGCATTAGCGTATGTGATGAGTGTGAATGTGTGTGTGGTAATTGTGTGTGTGAGTGTTGGAGTGTCAGTATGTGTGAGTGTGTGGGTAGAGTCCAGTGTGTGTGCATAGAGCCAAAAAGAGTTAGTGCAAAAAGGGTCAATGCAGATAGTCCGGGCAGCTATTTGGAGAAAACAGTCTATGACTTGGGTAGCTGGAGGCTTTGGCAATTTTTAGGGCCTTCCTCTGACACCGCCTGGTATAGAGGTCCTGGATGGCAGAGAGTTTGACCCCAGTGGTGTACTGGACCGTACTCACCACCCTCTGTAGCGCCTTGTGGACGGATGCCTTGCAGTTGCCGTACCAAGTGGTGATGCAGCCAGTCAAGACGCTCTCAATGGTGCACCTGTAGAACATTGAGGATCTGATGGCCCATGCCAAATCTTTTCAGCCTCCTGAGGGAAAAGAGGCGTTGTTGTGCCCTCTTCACGACTGTGTTAGTGTGTGTAGACCATGTTAATTCCTTAGTGATGTGGACACCGACGAACTTGAGATCTTGACCCGCTCCACTACAGCCCTGTCCATGTGGATGAGTACAACTGACTGGCAACAAGCCAGGGGCTGATCCCAGCTTTATTGCACTACCTGGGGAGTAGGGATCCTTAGTGCAATACAATACACTACACTACACTACAATACAGCGGTCTTCACACATCGGCATCAACAGAGGTAAAACAGTCAAACTCTTCATTGGATTATAAAGTATACTTCTTTAATCAATGTTTAGACTGGGTCAATTACTATAACAGTGATCGCTTTAATAATCCCTGCATGCAGAAAGGACGGACCTTCATGACCTCGACCTGCAGGTCCTCGTGGAGCATGGGGGTCACCCTCACTGCGTCCAGCATCTGACTCAACAGCTGCCTCTCCAGAGCCTCGGTCTCCACACCCACAAACCTGTCCTCAGACAGCATCTTCTACAGTCAAACCAGGAGGAGTGGGATGGAGAACAGTACAAAATGGAGAGAGAGAGAGAGAGAGAGACAGACAGGGAGAGAGTGGGACAATTCAATACACAGTCCAACAATTATAATACTATGTAGAACATCAGAATCCAGGCCAACAAAGAATAATTCAAATCAAGACTCAATGAAGGGTAATGGGTTGGGTCTGCAGCAGTAATGCTTGTAATTAACCTACATTTCCTCTTACACTGAACAAAAATAGAAACGCAACATGTTGGTCCCATGTTTCATGAGCTGAAATAAAAGGTCCCAGAAATGTTCTGTATGCACAAAAAGCTTATTTCTCTCAAATCTTGTGCACACATTTGTTTACATCCCTATTAGTGAGCATTCCTCCTTTGCCAAGAGAATCCATCCACCTGACTGGTGTGGCATATCAAGAAGCTGATTAAACAGCATGATCATTACACAGGTGCACTTTGTGCTGGGGACAATTGAAAATGTGTAGTTCTGTCACACAACGCCACAGATGTCTCAAGTTTTGAGGGAGCGTACAATTGGCATGCTGACTGCAGTAATGTCCAACCGAGCTGTTGCCAGAGAACTGAATGTTAATTTCTCTACCATAAGCTGCCAACGTTGTTTTAGAGAATTTGGCAGTACGTCCAACCGGCCTCACAACCGCAGACCACGTGTATGGCGTTGTGCGGGGGAGCGGTTTGCTGATGTCAATGTTGTGAACATAGTGCCCCGTGGTGGCAATGGGGTTATGTTGTGGGCAGGCATAAGTATGGGCAACGAACACAATTGCATTTTATTGATGGCAATTTCAATGCACAGAGATACTGTGACGAGATCCTGAGGCCTATTTTGAGGCCAATTTTTTTTTAAAAGGTATCTGTGACCAACAGGTGCATATCTGTATTCCCAGTCATTTGAAACTCATAGATTATGGCCTAATGAATTTATTTCAATTGACTGATTATATGAACTGTAACTCAGTAAAATCTTTGAAATTGTTGCATGTTACATTTATATTTTTGTTCAGTATAGAATGTAATGTACTTTCACAAACGCATGGCTAGTCAAAGCAATGACCTTTTCCTGGTTCAACCACATCTGCTGTTTTGTACAGGTCATTGTTGCTGCATGTATGGCTGTTGGACTGTACCTGCATTCCTGTCAGGGCAGTCTGGGCCAGCTTCCTGTTCTTGGACTCCAGTGCCAGCTGAAGAGGGAGAAGGCATCTTTCTCTGCAGAGACATAAACATATAATTAAGCTACAGAGAGAAAATTAAATAATAAAAATGGGTCAAAGTTTTCATATTTCAACTGGAGAAGGTTGGTTTGATGGCACTCTGACAATGATTTCCTGCTGGGCTTTCCAAAAAGAGATTACAGCTAACATGTTCACATCCCATGAAAACAAAGCAGGAGCAAAAGCAAGCATGATAGTTTCACATACACCATGTTTCAGGGGACAGGCTGTGAATATAATATTACACATAATGATATAATCACAACAGTCTACAACACTAGACATCTCATCTCGATCTGTCTGAAATAAAGGCCACAAATCCACAACACAACCCCTATTATTAATGGCATTTTAAATTCTGTGTTGGGAGAATTCTTGTTGCTGGATGCCCTCAAAATGATATGGCTGATCTTCCTGCAATGTTTTTTTCCAAAAACATTGCAGGAAGGAAGAGAGATTTCCTGAGAAGGAAGGAAAAACAGAGGAATTGAGGACGCCAGCCTTGCCCTTTTTTACCAACTTGAATGACATTTAGAAATGGCTACAGGGAGCGTGTTAAACAGAATGTGAAGCATTATAAGCAAAGTTCTCTATAGTCTACAGTATCAAACTCATGCGTCATGCTGAGCTTAACAACACTCTCCCGGTCTCATCTCATCGAATCAAAGTTTATTGGTCAAATTTACAGGACAGGGGGTAAACGGTACAGTGAAATGCCTACACAAGCTGTCTTCAACAGTGCAATACACATTTATCAAAACAATTCACAATAAGTATTCTGCCACGTATAAAGGAACTTATTAGCATTCCATATCTAACTTCCTCCCAACCTTTTCATTAGTCAACATATTCAACATTAATATGACAAATGCAGCATTAACTATATAACTCTAACTAGATAAAGAGTATGGGACTATTACTGGACGCACTTCAATTCATCATTACCACATAAAAACACCATTAACAGTCATCTACAGTGCCAATTTATTTCCAAGTATGCACTAAGCCTATCTGAGAAGGTCCAATTCCCTGGTTTACTGGTATCGGGGATGGAAATATATTTCCCTCTGAGGCTGCTCATGGCCTGTCATGACTATACTGTGTCAATGTGAATATCTTGATGCAGTGTAGGAGTTGTGCAACCACTGGTCAGCGTGCAGGTCACTGAGCCTGAAAACCCACTGTATTTCAATATATTAATGCCGGAGGCTGAGACTAATCATACCTGCTGTTAACTATTCATGTTATTGATGTTAGGGAAGGAAGTTTCACTCATTGATTCAATGGCATGACAGTTTAAGATGAGTGTTTCAAAGAGGGCATAGTCAGATCATTGATAGAAGCTAACTGAGCTGACTGACTGAAGCAGGCTATTTGAATTAAAGGGATGAGGTTAAACCTAAAAAAAGAACTCAATGGGGTCCGGCAATTGGACTCTTATAAAAGTCCTGTAATAGGCTACAACTGTCACATCACAGGGAAAGGCAATGAAAACGTCTCTACATAACCAGATAGCATTCCAAATAACAGGACAGCAGGCGGAATATAAATGGAGACAAACTCGGAGGTGATGTATCACCAGCCTACAGATCCAGATCTAACACCAGCCTCCAGCTCCAACACCAGCCTCCAGCTCCAACACCAGCCTCCAGCTCCAACACCAGCCTCCAGCTCCAACACCAGCCTCCAGCTCCAGCTCCAACACCAGCCTCCAGATCCAGCTCCAACACCAGCCTCCATGAGACCTCTTATTTAGCCGGAGGGAATAACTGACACCGCAGAGAAAGAGAGGCTAACTCAGTGTAGCGTGGATTCATTTTCAGTCCCAGCATGTTACAGCATGTTTTGCTGCCAGAAATGTCACTGAGGGAAGCAAAGGGAGGACATGCAGATGTGTGGGTCTCTGCGGTTGCTGAGCTGGCAGAAAGGGAGGGAATTTGTGGGTCCTGGGCAGAGAATGTTTGGAGAATTCAACTGTGGAATAAGTCATTTGGAATACACTAATAATTGTCGAAACGAGCAAGAGTGAAAAAAGAAAACCTTTAACATGAGTAGTTACTGTTATTAGCAAAACTATAATACACAGACTAAACCAACACAGGCTAAATCATTAACTCTGGAATTTTATCAGCTTTGAAGAAAGGTGAATACTGCAATGTTTCATTAATTTAGAGCGCTATCATTCTCAGTTTTTCCTAGGATAAATCATGTTCTTCAGACTGCCTTCTTGCCAGCACAGCAGGTGTTGTGGGTGCGTGTGTGTGTGTGTGTTTTATGTGTGTACGCGTGTCCCCATGGCTGTGTGCGCATGTGTGGGTGAGGGAGTGGTAGGACTGTGGAGAGTGAAACATCACAACAATCACGCTGATTCATAATGAAGTAGAACCTCAACACACACAAACATGCCTGAAGTCAAATGTGACCCGTTTCAGGAAACTAGGCGCATGTTGCAAGTCACGACTTCACAGGAGAGCCATTTGAACGTTATTGTTTTCTTTTTTATCATTTTTTCTTTTTTTTTGTCAGAAATGCCTTCTGGAACATTTTAACTTTCATGTGCCTTAACGAACTTGTATTCGTATTTACAGATAGCATACATTTGTTAAATTACGAGCCAGGTTGGTTTAGCCACAGAAAAAGAAAGGAACCTTCCCGCTAGCCATGATTGGCTGAGATAATGAGTGGGCTGGACATGCCGAGAGATGAGTTTCAGATTGGTCTGTGGTGTAGCATCTTCTGTCTGACTCTGAAAATGAATCAGACGATGAGGAAATCCATGATTTAGGTAAAAACTATTTAATTGAAGAAGACATTGTAGGAGTCTTCTGATGACAGTGATGTGGAAGAAACATCAAACAGAGTTTCTGTCACGGAAGTAGTTGACCAAGTTTGGAAATCAGTGGAATGTCTTGTAGAAGCAGAGTATGATAAGGAGATTAATATAATCCTGATGTTTGATTGCAAATGCAGAGGGAGTCGAAAAGAGAACACAGAAGGCTGTTGTATAAAACACCTGCCTCTGGATTACATCTTCAAACTAAGGGCAACCATGGCATCAGTGACAGAGAGGGAGAAAGATCTGATGATTCTTATGGTATTGCACATGGTCAGTGTGAACCAGAGTGACTTGACACAACGGGCCAAGCAAGATATACAAACAAAACGAAAATGACAGAGGACATTGTATTTAATGAAAGTGGTTGTAGTCTGCTGTGAAGCATTCATCCATGTATACAGGTAAGAGTCTAGCTACAGTTTCAGATATTTTACATTTCTAATTTTGTCAGAAAGTTGTTTTCATTGCAAGTTTAAGCTTACTGTTAGCTAGCTAGCTGACGTTAGATGGCTGGCTTGCTAGCTAACATTAAGCGCATGATCTGTGTGCATCTCAGAATGCCATTTCACATCGCTAGTTATAAACTAATGTTAGCTCGCTAACATTGAACCTATTTGGTTAACTTTAGCTAGCTATGACAATCGGTTTGTATTTCTAGTACTCTGTGGACTGGGATTATGGTTGTTTAGCTAGCATATCTAAAACAAAAGACTCGACTTTGCCAGATGATTACATGACCCATCAAGTTAGCCAGGTGTGTCTGAAGGTGATTACGGCTATCTATTGTATAATAATGCTAAAATATTTGTATCTGGAACTCGCCTGACCTCCACCAGTCATACAAGGAGAACGGTCTAATGCCTCCCATCAAAAAGACAGCTGGCCCAAGCAAGCACAGGTTACACCTGAAGCATGAGGACTTGCAGCGAGTTGTGAACTTCAACAACTACGCAGAGGATAATGCAATAGTATTACCAGGACACAAACACTTATGGAAAGCTGCTGCTGACAAAAACAGCGGTGTGGCGTCTCTACAAGCAATCGATGACAACACTTGGTATGTAAAGCATAGACAACACGTTTTGATTGTTTATTGACCTCCAAAATGATTGGGACTACTTTTATTGATCTCACATTATTTCTGTATTTTCCAGAGACTCCACCACAGTCTGGACCTTCACTTCCTGATCACAGGCCACACCAACTTTGCCCTAGACTGGTGCTTCGGCCTCAGCAAGCAGCGCTTCAGAAAGACCAGAGTGAACACTGTCTGAAATTGCTGGTGTTGTGAAGGATATCACTGTGACAGGGGTCAACATCCCACAGCTGGTTGGACTGAAGGATGGTTACGGTGCTGGTGGAAAGCTATGGCTGGCAAAAACATACTTCAGGCCTCTGCCACAGAATATAATATAATTTTCATTGCATTGTATGAGTTATTCTTCTTATCTAAACTTGGGAGGTGAATTGATGTTGTGCAAGGTTGTAATTTCTTCTCAATTTGTTTTGTTATTTCCTGTTTTACAGCGTTGATGCTCTGGAGCCTGGTGTTATCACAAGGAGCGTTCGGACACAGTCAGGACCGAGTTTTAGCTGCTGCGCAACTCTGACAGTAAAAGTGTAACATCTTATGTTTCACCGAGACGTGGCTGAATGAAGAAACAGACAATATAGAGCGCTGACTTGCTCAATACGGAAGTGGTCAGATGACGCGGATGCTACACTACAGGACTTTTGCTAGCACAGACTGGAATATGTTCCGGGATTCATCCATTGGCATTGAGGAATACACCACCTCAGTCATCGGCTTCATCAATAAGTGCATCGATGGCGTCGTCCCCACAGTGACTGTACGTACATACAGTTGAAGTCGGAAGTTTACATACACTTATGTTGGAGTCATTAAAACTTGTTTTTCAACCACTCCACACATTTCTTGTTAACAAACTATAGTTTTGGCAAGTCGGTTAGGACGTCTACTTTGTGCATGACAAGTAATTTTTCAAACAATTGTTTACAGAAAGATTATTTCACTTATAATTCACTGTATCACAATTCCAGTGGGTCAGAAGTTTACATACACTAAGTTGACTGTGCCTTTAAACAGCTTGGAAAATTCCAGAAAATGATGTCATGGCTTTAGAAGCTTCTGATAGGCTAATTGACATCATTTGAGTCCATTGGAAATGTACCTGTGGATGTATTTCAAGGCCTACTTTCAAACTCAGTGCCTCTTTGCTTGATATCATGGGAAAATCAAAAGAAATCAGCCAAGACCTCAGAAAACAAATTGTGTACCTCCACAAGTCTGGTTCATCCATGGGAGCAATTTCCAAACGCATGAAGGTACCACGTTCATCTGTACAAACAATAGTACGCAAGTATAAACACAATGGGACCACACAGCCGTCATACCGCTCAGGAAGGAGACGCGTTCTGTCTCCTAGAGATTAACGTACTTTGGTGCAAAAAGTGCAAATCAATCCCAGAACAACAGGACCTTGTGACCTTGTGAAGATGCTGGAGGAAACAGGTACAAAAGTATCTATTTCCACAGTAAAACGAGTCCTATATCGACATTACCTGAAAGGCTGCTCAGCAAGGAAGAAGCCAATGCTCCAAAACCGCCATAAAAAAGACAGACTACATTTTGCAACTGCACATGGGGACGAAGATCGTACTTTTTGGAGAAATGTCCTCTGGTCTGATGAAACAAAAATAGAACTGTTTGGCAATAATGACCATCGTTTGGTTTGGAGGAAAAAGGGGGATGCTTGCAAGCCGAAGAACACCATCCCAACCGTGAAGCACATGTTGTGGGGGTGCTTTGCTGCAGGAGGGACTGGTGCACTTCACAAAATAGAAGGCATCATGAGGAAGAAAAATTATATAATGAAGCAACATCTCAAGACATCAGTCAGGAAGTTAAAGCTTGGTCGCAAATGGGTCTTCCAAATGGACAATGACCCCAAGCATACTTCCAAAGTTGTGGAAAAATGGCTTAAGGACAACAAAGTCAAGGTATTCCAACCTGACTCAGTTACACTAGCTCTGTCAGGAGGAATGGGCCAAATCGCACCCAACTTATTGTGGGAAGCTTGTGGAAGGCTACCCGAAACGTTTGACCCAAGTTAAACCATTTAAAGGCAATGCTACCAAATACTAATTGAGTATATGTAAACTTCTGACCCACTGGGAATGTGATGAAAGAAATAAAAGCAAATAAATCATTCTCTCTACTATTATTCTGACATTTCCCTTTCTTAAAATAAAGTGGTGATCCTAACTGACCTAAAACAGGTAATTTTTACTAGGATTAAATGTCAGAAATTGTGAAAAACTTAGTTTAAATGTATTTGGCAAAGGTGTATGTATGTAAACTTCTGACTTCAACTGTATCCCAACCAGAAGCCATTGATTACAGGCAACATCCGCTTCTACCCCCAAGCCATTAGACTGCTGAACAATTCATAAAAATTGCCACCTGACAGTTTACATTGACACCCCCCCCTTGTACATTGCTGCTACTCGATGTTTGTTTGTTACCTATGCATAGTCACTTCACCCCCCACCTACATGTACAGATTACTTCAACTAGCCTGTACCCCTGCACACTGACTCGGTACCGGTGCCCCCTCTATATAGCCTTGTTATTGTTATTCTTATTGTGTTACTTTTTATGTTTGCCTACTTGGTAAATATTTCCTTCTTCTTGAACTGCACTGTTGGTTAAGGGCTTGTAAGTAAGCATTTCACGGTAAAGTCTACACTTGTTGTATTTTTATCCTGCTGCTAAGCCACTTTACCCCTGATTGTATGCATATAACTACCTAATCTATCACTGATATCATTATTGATATTGTTCTTGTACATACTGTATAATATTTTCTTTATTTTAACACTATTTCTGATATTGCTACTATGCAAGTAACCATTTCGCTGTACCATTTACACCTTCTATAGAGACCCATCCACTTAGCAAGATGTGGCTGGGGGTTATAGCATTTCTTTCACATGACCCATCAATTTAGACAAGTTTGTCTGGGTAAGCGTCATCTAATATTTATAAAATAATTTATTGGACACTTTCTATTTACCTATAATTTTTCCTTATTGTAGGCTACTACTTTTAGTCTTCATCTTTACTACACTACTCACTGTTTAGCACATGGCCTCATGTGAATCCTTAAAGATATGGATGGGGCTGGCTTAAGAGGGTGTGAACAATGCTGAATGGGTGTAGACAAAGGATAGCTTTCCAGTAGGTACCAAAACATTCAAAGGCCATTTTCTCAAAAGTGTATCAACTTTCAAAGCAGAATTACTTTCCCAATGTTCCAAAAATGCAGTGTATGATATAGCATTTTGAGCCAAGTGTCTCTGCTTTTATCCAATGTAAAAAACAACATTTCAAATTTTGTTACATAAGACCGAATCAAGGCGGTCGGTCATAAATACACTCTTGACGATGTTTACTAACTTACCTGAGCCGAGATGGGGGAACTTTGGCTGAGCCATTTTGTTTCTGAAGTGTTTCTGTAATCATATTCAACACAAAAGAAACAGATTACAGGTAAGACAGCAAATCAAAGGACTGGACTGGCGCCATGGTTCTCCGTCTGTCTGTAGAATAACATAGGACTGGACAGCAATATCGTTCTCAGTATTTCTGTACAAAACACAGTCTTTGTTGTGGTACAGTATCAGAAACATAGGTCAATTTGGTCAAGGTTTTCTAGAAAAACAGGAAGTTCATAAAAAGCCATCACCTTAGGATGATATTCACATTGAAATGTTAGCATGAATAACGTAGTATGTGTGTGGTAGTGGATACATTCTCCTTGCCCTTTGCTTTATCCATGTGCCCTATGTGCAATATTGCGTTAATCTCGCACCAGCATACCCTCTGTCCATTGGTATGCAGCTGCAGGAAAGAGGGCAGCTGTCTGCCAGGCAGCCCTGTGCTATCGTGTCACTCTAATTCCTCACAGAGAGGTGACAGGAGCCTTGCAAAGAGCAGGTTCCACCGTGGAGTGGACACCTACAGTACTCAGTCTTTCACAACAACCTGGCAGTTTGGTATTGAATGAAAGAAAACGTGGCTGTCAGTGATAGAGCTTGGCCTGAAATTTAAATGTGAATATGCAAATGTGCTCTGTGCCAATGGGAAAACTGCTGTGCCATTATTGAATAGGCCTGACCTGTCATTTTCTATGAATAAAAGTTCCTAAGGGAGTCAATAATATGGCTCTGTGTAGGGCCTAAACAATGTGCCCAGGGGTCATGGAAAGTGCATTATATATTATTACCTCATACAACAATATTCATAAACATTATGATTGATGCAACAGCTATTGCCCACCTGTCATTCATAAACATTATGATTGATGCAACAGCTATTGCCCACCTGTCATTCATAAACATTATGATTGTTGCAGCAGCTATTGCCCACCTGTCATTCATAAACATTATGATTGTTGCAGCAGCTATTGCCCACCTGTCATTCATAAACATATTGATTGACCCAACAGCTATTGCCCACCTGTCAATTGCATTCGAGACAATAGAAGTGCCCACAAGTAATGTGGCCAAGTAGGGGACAGAATGCTTTAATAATTGCACTGATCTGGGCACATAATGCTACGTTCGTTTTCCAATCTCCAGTAGCCTGATAGGAATATGTCTGGAAAGTCAGCAGCAGGCATACTAAAATAGTTGACCATATGAATGGCCAAACTATCACACGAGGGCTTTTCAGGAAGCCTGACACACACAATATTTGTCATCTTTAGCCTATCTTTGGTCAGTTTTCGATTCTATGACAGGTGCAACATTGGCTAGTGTCTGTAGCAGCCTGTTATTATAGGCTACTCACCACAGGCGAAGAGGCACGCATTCCGAATTGCTTTGTGCTTATTTCCAGATGCGTCCTTTTGTAGCTTACTTAGTATTTCGTCCATGATGAGATGACAAAATTAGCAATTTTTAAATAAGTGCGATGGTCCAGTTCACGAGCATCCCTTTTCTCTTATCATGATTCACTCCCAGGCCGTTAATGTAAAACTGAATATCAAATCCGTGGAGATTGGACGAATCGTTTATTTACAGCGTTGCACAGCAGTTCCAGGGTTTTCAACCTGTTTTATATTGATGCGACCATTCTCATAATGAAACACCTACATTCATCGAAAAATGACATCCCTATCTCCCTACTGAGCTGTCTTTATTCGAGTGTGTATGGCCCATATTCGTTCTTGGAAATGAGAAACTGTGAAACTGTGGCCATGGCACTCTCTTCTGGAACGGTTTTGACGGAGCAAGCGGTTGGCACTGTGGCTCCAAGAGTATTATGGCCGATTGTGTTTTAGGCCATTTATTTTTACATTATAGGCCCATAAGTACAAATATTGTTGGGATGAATATAGTAGTATTTCAGAATAAACAATCTAGCCCCGAGCCTGAGGTCAATGTACACATGTAAAACACGTCATTCTCCAGCCGATGGATTCCATGGAATCTAATTCCATGCATTATATTTCTTCTCACTCTCCAGGCAAACGCACGGGGTTCTATTGTCACTAGTTACCACAGCCACAAAGTTTTTTAAAGATTGCTTTTTTTTATTAATTAAAAGTTAGGATTAGGCATAAGGTTAGCAGCGAGGTTAAGGTTAAGGTATGTTTCAAATCTGATTTTAAGAAGAGAAATTGTAGAAATAGGCGGGGTTTAGTCTTTTGTGGCTGTGGTAACTAGTGACGACACTAACAGCGTGATGCAACATAGCAACCACAGTAGCTGTGCGTGTCCTAAAACACAATTAAGAGGTAAGTCTACCTTATTTGATTTTGGATACAACGTTGCGTGTGCCAAATACATTTATCAACTCAACATTTGTATAAGGTTTAGAAAGGCCTACAATATAATAAATCAAATTTTATTAGTCACATGCGCCGATACAACAGGTGTAGAGCGTGAAATGCTTACTTATGAGCCCCGAACCAACAGTGAAGTTTCAAAAAATACGGATAGGAATAAGAGAGAAAAGTAACAAGTAATTTCAAAAGCAGCAGTAAAATAACAATAGCGAGACTATATACACAAGGGGGTACCGGTACTGACTCAATGTGTGGGGGCACCAGATAGTTGAGGTAATATGTAGGTAGAGTTATTAAAGTGACTATGCATAGATCATAACAACGGAGTGTCGCAGCGGTGTAATGGGCGGGGGCAATGCAAATAGTCTGGGTAGCCATTTGATTAGGTGTTCAGGAGTCTTATGGCTTGGAGGTAGAAGCTATTTAGAAGCCTCTTGGACCAAGACTTGGCGCTCCAGTACCGCTTGCTGTGCGATAGCAGAGAGAACAGTCTGACTAGGGTGGCTGGCGCTCCAGTACCGCTTGCTGTGCGATAGCAGAGAGAACAGTCAATGACTAGGGTGGCTGGAGTCGTAGACAAATTTTTAGGGCCTTCCTCTGGCACCGCCTGGTATAGAGGTCCTGGATGGCAAAAAGCTTGGCCCCAGTGATGTACTGGGCCGTTCGCACTACCCTCTGTAGTGCCTTGCGGTCGGAGGCCGAGCAGTTGCCATACCAGGCAGTGATGCAACCAGTCAGGATGCTCTCGATGGTGCAGCTGTAGAACCTTTTGAGGATCTGAGGACCCATGCCAAATCTTTTCAATCTCCTGAGGGGGAATAGGTTTTGTCGTGCCCACTTCACGACTGTCACGGTGTGCTTGGACCATGTTATTTTGTTGGTGATGTGGACACCAAGGAACTTGAAGCTCTCAACCTGCTCCACTGCAGCCCCGTCGATGAGAATGGGGGCATGCTCGGTCCTCTTTTTCCTGTAGTCCACAATCATCTCCTTTGTCTTGATCATATTGAGGGAGAGGTTGTTGTCCTGGCATCACACGGCCAGTTCTCTGACCTCCTCCCTATAGGCTGTCTTGTTGTTGTCGGTGATCAGGCCTACCACTGTTGTGTCATCGGGCAAATTTAATGATGGTGTTGGAGTCGTGCCTGGCCATGCAGTCATGAGTGAACAGGGAGTACAGGAGGGGGCTGAGCACACACCTCTGAGGGGCCCCTGTGTTGACGATCAGTGTGGCGGATGTGTTCTTACCTACACTTACTACCTGGGGGCAGCCCGTCAGGAAGTCCAGGATCCAGTTACAGAGGGAGGTGTTTAGTCCCAGGGTCCTTAGCCTATTGATGAGCTTTGAGGGCACTATGGTGTTGAACGCTGAGCTGTTGTCAATGAATAGCATTCTCACATAGGTGTTCCTTTTGTCCAGGTGAGAAAGGGCAGTGTGGAGTGCGATTGAGATTGCGTCATCTGTTGGGGTGGTATGCAAATTGGAGTGGGACGAGGGTGTCCGAGAGGATGCTGTTGATGTGAGCCATGACCAGCCTTTCAAAGCACTTCATGGCTACAGACGTGAGTGCTATGGGTCGGTAGTCATTTAGGCAGGTTACCTTTGTGTTCTTGAGCACAGGCGGTCTGCTTAAAACATGATTATATTACAGAATGTCCGTGAAGACACTTGTTAGTTGGTCAGCGCATGCTCACAGTACACGTCCTGGTAATCCGTCTGGCCCTGCGGCCTTGTGAATGTTGACCTGTCTAAAGGTCTTACTCACATGGGCTTGCGGAGAGCATGATCACACAGTCTCCCGGTACAGTTGGTGCTCTCATGCATGTTTCAGTGTTATTTGCCTCGAAGCGACCATAGAAGTAGTTTAGCTCGTCCGGTAGACTCGTGTCACTGGGCAGCTCTTGGCTGTGCTTCCCTTTGTAGTCTAATGGTTTGCAGGCCCTGCCACATCCGACGAGTGCAGAACCGGTGTAGTACGATTAGATCTTAGTGCTGTATTGAAGCTTTGCCTGTTTGATGGTTTGTCGGAGGGCATAGCGGGATTTCTTATAAGTTTCCGGGTTAGAGTCTGCTCCTTGAAAGTGGCAGCTCTAGCCTTTAGCTCAGTGCGGATGCTGCCTGTAATCCATGGCTTCTGGTTGGGGTATGTACGTACGGTCACCTTGGGGACAACGTCATCGATGCACTTATTGACGAAGCCAATGACCGATGTGGTGTACTCCTTAATGCCATTGGAGGAATCCCAGGAACATATTCCAGTCTGTGTTAGCAAAACAAAATACATGATTAAGTTCCAAAAATACCTAAATACCTCCTTTAGAAACGGACACGCTCTCGGTAAGGTGATGTAGGTTGTGCCCTGATACTGCACAACGAGCAATGAGGAAGTGAAGCGCAACTAGCTTTCAGCTGACTGGTGTTAGCTAGCTAGCTAGCTACAGAGGCTATCTTCTGGACTTTGTACAGACAAGCTAATGTTAGCTAGGTAACATTGGCTAGTTATCTACCTAGCTAATCAACATTTCTGTTTGCATTGATTAACCTCAGCTTGAATACCACCATATAGCTAACTATAGACAGTAGTCTAGGGCTGCGTTTCAAACTCAAAGTAGACAGCCCTCGGCTCTAAACCCTCAGCCCTTGAATTACGTTTGACAGCGTCACATCCAAGTGTACATTAAATGTCCCTTACCCAAGCAAGGGAGAGTGATGATCGCAGAGGCAACGTCCTTGGTAGAAATCTTGAAGCTTAAAAACAACCAACCTAAAGCTATTAATGTACAGTTGAAGCCGGAAGTTTACATACACTTAAGTTGGAGTCATTAAAACTCGTTTTTCAACCACAACACAAATTTCTTGTTAACAAACTATAGTTTTGGCAAGTCGGTTAGGACATCTACTTTGTGCATGACACAAGTAATTTTTCCAACAATTGTTTACAGACAGATTATTTCACTTATAATTCACTGTAGCACAATTCCAGTGGGTCAGAAGTTTACATACACTAAGTTGACTGTGCCTTTAAACAGCTTAGAAAATTCCAGAAAATGATGTCATGGCTTTAGTAGCTTCTAATTGACATAATTTGAGTCAATTGGAGGTGTACCTATGGATGTATTTCAAGGCCTACCTTCAAACTTAGTGCATCTGCTTGACATCATGGAAAAATCAAAAGAAATCAGCCAAGACCTCAGAAAAAAATGGTAGACCTCCACAAGTCTGGTTCATCCTTGGGAGCAATTTCCAAACGCCTGAAGGTACCACGTTCACCTGTACAAACAATAGTATGCAAGTATAAACACCATGGGACCACGCAGCCGTCATACTGCTCAGGAAGGAGACGCGTTCTGTCTCCTAGAGATGAACGTACTTTGGTGCGAAAAGTGCAAATCAATCTTAGAACAACAGCAAAGGACCTTGTGAAGATGCTGGAGGAAACGGGTACAAAAGTATCTATATCCACAGTAAAACGAGTCCCTTATTGACATAACCTGAAAGGCTGCTCAGCAAAGAAGAAGCCACTGCTCCAAAACCACCATAAAAAAAAGACTACTGTTTGCAACTGCACATGGTGACAAAGATCATACTTTTTGGAGAAATGTCCTCTGGTCTGATGAAACAAAAATATAACTGTTTGGCCATAATAACCATCGTTATGTTTGGAGGGAAAAGGGGGAGGCTTGCCAGACGAAGAATACCATCCCAACCATGAAGCACGGGTGTGGCAGCATCATATTGTGGGGGTGCTTTGCTGCAGGAGGGACTGGTGCACTTCACAAAATAGATGGCATCACGAGGATGGAAAATTACGTGGATATATTGAAGCAACATCTCAAGACATCAGTCAGGAAGTTTAAGCTTGGTCGCGAATGGGTCTTCCAAATGGACAATGACCCCAAGCGTACTTACAAAGTTGTGGCAAAATGGCTTAAGGACAACAAAGTCAAGGTATTGGAGTGGCCATCACAAAGCCCTGACCTCAATCCCATAGAAAATTTGTGGGCAGAACTGAAATGCGTGTGCGAGCAAGGAGGCCTACAATCCTGACTCAGTTACACCAGCTCTGTCAAGAGGAATGGGCCAAAATTCACCCAACTTATTGTGGGAAGCTTGTGGAAGGCTACTTAAAATGTTTGACCCAAGTTAAACACTGTCCTCTCCATCAAATGGAAATATCCTCAAAGAGTTTGAACTGATGGCACAATTTGATCCAGTCATGAAAGAGCACCTTAACCGTGTCCAGAAAGGGACCTCGAGTCACACCACCAGCTACCTTGGCCACCAAATACAGAATGAACTCATTGATTTGTTTTTGCAGCAAGGTCATTTCAATAATAGTGAGTGACATCAAGCTGGCAAAATTCTTCTCTATCATTCTAGATTGCACCTCAGATGTCAGCCACACTGAACATTTGTCATTTGTGATTAGAATTGTGTCACTGAAGGAGGAGCCCCACATAAAGGAACATTTTATGGAGTTTTTGGAGGCAGAGTCCACAGGCCAACAATATGTAAACATTATATAAATGGCATCATTTAAAGTGGCTAGTGATACATTTATTTCATTCAATTATAATTATTAAAGTGGCTAGAGATTTGAGTTGATGGCCGAACGGCATAAGCAAGATTCAGTAGATGGTTTAGAGTACAGTGTATACATTTGATATGAGTAATGTCAGATATGTAAACATTATATACAAAATTGTTTAAAGTGGCTAGTGATACATTTGTTACATCCAATTCCTATTTTTAAAGTGGCTAGAGATTTAAGTCAGTATGTTGGCAGCAGCCACTCCATGTTAGTGATGGCTGTTTAACAGTCTGATGGCCTTGAAATAGAAGCTGTTTTTCAGTCTCTCGGTCCCAGCTTTGATGCACCTGTACTGACCTCGCCTTCTGGATGATAGCGGGGTGAACAGGCAGTGGCTCGGGTGGTTGTTGTCCTTGATTATCTTTTTGGCCTTCCTGTGACATCGGGTGGTGTAGGTGTCCTGGAGGGCAGGTAGTTTGCCCCCGGTGATGCGTTGTGCAGTCCTCACTACCCTCTGGAGAGCCTTACGGTTGTGGGCGGAGCAGTTGCCGTACCAGGCGGTGATACAGCCCGACAGGATGCTCTCGATTGTGCATCTGTAGAAGTTTGTGAGTGATTTTGGTGAAAAGTCGAATTTCTTCATCCTCCTGAGGTTGAAGAGGCGCTGTTGCGCCTTCTTCACCACGCTGTCTGTGTGGGTGGACCATTTCAGTTTGTCNTGGGGCCCCAGTGTTGAGGATCAGCGGGGTGGAGATGTTGTTTCCTACCCTCACCACCTGGGGCCGGCCCGTCAGGAAGTCCAGGACGCAGTTGCACAGGGCTGGGTCGAGACCTGGATCTCAAGCTTAATGACGAGCTTGGAGGGAACTATGGTGTTAAATGCCGAGCTGTAGTCGATGAAGAGCATTCTTACATAGGTATTCCTCTTGTCCAGATGGGTTAGGGCAGTATGCAGTGTGATTGTGTCGTCTGTGGACCTATTGGGACGGTAAGCAAATTGGAGTGGGTCCAGGGTATCTGGCAGGATGGAGGTGATATGATCCTTGACTAGTCTCTCAAAGTACTTCATGATGACGGAAGTAAGTGCTACGGGGCGATAGTCATTTAGCTCAGTTACCTTAGCTTTCTTGGGAACAGGAACATTGCTGGCTCTCTTGAAGCATGTGGGAACAGCAGACTGGGATAGGGACTGATTGAATATGTCCGTAAACACACCAGCCAGCTGGTCTGCGCATGCTCTGAGGACACGGCCAGGGATGCCATCTGGGCCAGCAGCCTTGCGAGGGTTAACACATTTGAAATGTTTTCCTCACGTTGGCTGCGGTGAAGGAGAGCCCGCAGGTTTTAGTAGCGGGCCGTGTCGGTGGCACTGTATTGTCCTCAAAGCGAGCAAAGAAGTTGTTTAGTTTGTCTGGGAGCAGGACGTTGTGGTCTGCAACGGGGCTGGTTTTCTTTTTGTAGTCCGTGATTGACTGTAGACCCTGCCACATTCCTCTTGTGTCTGAGCCGTTGAATTGTAACTCTACTTTGTCTCTATATTGACGCTTAGCTTGTTTGATTGCCTTGCGGAGGGAATAGCTACACTGTTTTGTATTCAGTCATGTTTCCGGTCGCCTTACCCTGGTTAAAAGCAGTGGTTCGCGCTTTCAGTTTTGCGCGAATGCTGCCATCAATCCACGGTTTCTGGTTGGGGAAGGTTTTAATAGTTGCTATGGGTACCACATCACCAATGCACTTGCTAATAAACTCGCTCACCGACTCAGCGTATACATCAATGTTGTTGTCAGATGCTATCCGGAACATATCCCAGTCCACGTGCTCGAAGCAATCTTGCAGCATGGAATCAAATTGGTCGGACCAGCGTTGAACAGACCTGAGAACGGGCGTTTCCTGTTTTAGTTTCTGTTTGTAGGCTGGGAGCAACAAAATGGAGTCATGGTCAGACTTGCCGAAAGGAGGGAGGAGAATAGCCTTGTATGCATCACGGAAGTTAGAATAACCATGATCCAGGATTTTACCAGCCCGGGTGGCACATTCGATATGCTGATAAAATTTCGGGAGCCTTGTTTTCAAATTAGCCTTATTAAAATCCCCAGCCACAATAAATGCAGCCTCAGGATATGTGGTTTCCAATTTACATAGAGTCCAATGAATTTCTTTCAGTGCCGTCGATGTGTCAGCTTGAGGGGGGATGTACACGGCTGTGATTATAATCGAGGAGAATTCTCTTGGTAGATAATGCGGTCGGCATTTGATTGTAAGTAATTCTATGTCAGGTAAACAAAAGGACTTGAGTTCCTGTATGTTGTTATGATCACACCACGTCTCGTTAATCATAAGACACACACCCCCGCCCTTCTTCTTACCAGATAGATGTTTGTTTCTGTCGGCGCGATGCGTGGAGAAACCAGGTGGCTGTACCGACTCTGATAACGTGTCCTGAGTGAGCCATGTTTCCGTGAAGCAAAGAACGTTGCAGTCTCGGATGTCTCTCTGGAAGGCAA
>QNTS01001991.1:269967-314872 GCA_003317085.1 Hucho hucho
AATTTCTTCAGCCTCCTGAGGTTGAAGAGGCGCTGTTGCGCCTTCTTCACCACGCTGTCTGTGTGGGTGGACCATTTCAGTTTGTCCGTGATGTGTACGCCGAGGAACTTAAAACTTTCCACCTTCTCCACTACTGTCCCGTCGATGTGGATAGGGGGGTGCTCCCTCTGCTGTTTCCTGAAGTCCACGATCATCTCCTTAGTTTTGTTGACGTTGAGTGAGAGGTTATTTTCCTGACACCACACTCCGAGGGCCCTCACCTCCTCCCTGTAGGCCGTCTCGTCGTTGTTGGTAATCAAGCCTACCACTGTAGTGTCGTCAGCAAACTTGATGATTGAGTTGGAGGCGTGCTTGGCCACGCAGTCATGGGTGAACAGGGAGTACAGGAGAGGGCTGAGAACGCACCCTTGTGGGGCCCCAGTGTTGAGGATCAGCGGGGTGGAGATGTTGTTTCCTACCCTCACCACCTGGGGCCGGCCCGTCAGGAAGTCCAGGACCCAGTTGCACAGGGCTGGGTCGAGACCTAGGGTCTCGAGCTTAATGACGAGTTTGGAGGGTACTATGGTGTTAAATGCTGAGCTGTAGTCGATGAACAGCATTCTTACATAGGTATTCCTCTTGTCCAGATGGGTTAGGGCAGTGTGCAGTGTGATTGCGATTGCGTCGTCTGTGGACCTATTGGGACGGTAAGCAAATTGGAGTGGGTCTAGGGTGTCTGGTAGGATGGAGGTGATATGATCCTTGATTAGTCTCTCAAAGCACTTCATGATGACGGAAGTGAGTGCTACGGGGCAATAGTCATTTAGCTCAGTTACCTTAGCTTTCTTGGGAACAGGAACAATGGTGGCCCTCTTGAAGCATGTGGGAACAGCAGACTGGGATAAGGATTGATTAAATATGTCCGTAAACACACCAGCCAGCTGGTCTGCGCATGCTCTGAGAACACGGCCAGGGATGTCATCTGGGCCGGCAACCTTGCGAGGGTTAACACGCTTAAGTGTTTTACTCACGTTGGCTGCGGTGAAGGTGAGCCCGCAGGTTTTGGTAGCGGGCCATGTCAGTGGCACTGTATTGTCCTCAAAGCGAGAAAATAAGTTGTTTAGTTTGTCTGGGAGCAGGACACCGTGGTCCGCGACGGGGCAGTTTTTTTTTGTTGTAGTCCGTGATTGACTGTAGACTCTGCCACATTCCTCTCGTGTCTGAGCCATTGAATTGTGACTCTACTTTGTCTCTATATTGACGCTTAGCTTGTTTGATTGCCTTGCGGAGGGAATAGCTACACTGTTTGTATTCAGTCATGTTTGCGGTCGCCTTGCCCTGATTTAAAAGCAGTGGTTTGCGCTTTCAGTTTTGTGCGAATGCTGCCATCAATCCACGGTTTCTGGTTGGGGAAGGTTTTAATAGTTGCTATGGGTACAACATCACTGATGCACTTGCTAATAAACTCGCTCACCGAATCAGCGTATACGTCAATGTTGTTGTCTGATGCTATCCGGAACATATCCCAGTCCACGTGCTCCAAGCAATCTTGCAGCATGGAATCAGATTGGTCGGACCAGCATAGAACAGACCTGAGCACGGGCGTTTCCTGTTCTTTAGTTTCTGTCTATAGGCTGGGAGCAACAAAATGGAGTCATGGTCAGACTTGCCGAAAGGAGGGCGGAGAATGGCCTTGTATGCATCACGGAAGTTAGAATAACCATGATCCAGGGTTTTACCAGCTCGGGTTGTACATTCGATATGCTGATAAAATTTAGGGAGCCTTGTTTTCAGATTAGCCTTAAAATCCCCAGCCACAATAAATGCAGCCTCAGGATATGTGGTTTCCAGTTTACATAGAGTCCAATGAATTTCTTTCAGTGCCGCCGATGTGTCAGCTTGAGGGGGGATATACACGGATGTGATTATAATCGAGTAGTATTCTCTTTGTAGATAATGCGGTCGGCATTTGATTGTAAGGAATTCTATGTCCCGTGAACAAAAGGACTTGAGTTCCTGTATGTTGTTATGATCACACCACGACTCGTTAATCATAAGAGACACACCCCCGCTGAACGATTACTGGAATCTATGTAGGTAGCTGGACAGGTAGGATGAGTGACCTTGAAGGTGAACAGGTGGTCACGGGTCAGGTGACAGAGGAATGGATGAGACTGAGGCAAGAATTCCTTTAACCATGAGGTGGTATATTTACTGGGTAGTCTGTGCTGCATAACGAAGGAAACAGAATAATATGTATCCAATCAAATTCATAATCAAAGATCAAATCATAACAATCATTCATTATTAACAGAATTAGGTAATTCAGCAATTCAGTTCAAATGAGAAGTCAATAGGAATCATCCTTAAGTCATTTAGCTTGTAACTATTTATCATAATCATGAGGAGAATAATACAAATAATTCAATCAGTGATCTGTTATTCAATCTATAATCCCCATCAGTTTGATATCAGAGTTGATGAGTTCAGCAAACTATTACGTTTCATATTTCACACTTTCAAGTTTGTCTTCATATGTACATGTAATTTCATTACGTATTAACCATATATTAATTTCATAATTGGCCTGTGCTGATCTGTAGGGCTGTGATCATCGATCATTTACATTATACAATAGGTTTGAAGCGTGCGCTCCAATCCGCGCTCTGCGGTAATAACTATAAACAATAACTGATGGCCCGCTCTCCCGATCGCAACAGATAGTTCAGATGAAAGGTAAGAGATTCGGTGGACTCATGGACGCACAGAACCTCTGGATTAGACTGAGTTACGGAAGAGAAAGCAGCGAGATCGGGCGATGGCGAGTGGAGATCTGTCGGACATTTCCACCTGACCTAATTAAATCGCCCCTGGCCCTGCTGAGCAAGTGGCCATGAATTAAAGGATTCTTCCACCAACTCCATGGGCCTTTTCTACAGCCACCCTGGAAATGTGTTAAATTCCACACTCCTCAAAAAGGCTCATTGCTCCCCGTCGACTGTCATCTCAGGGAGAGGAATTAGTCGGGCAACTGGCCGGATATATGTCCGGTTCTTTACAGTGAGGGAAAAAAGTATTTGATCCCGTGCTGATTTTGTACGTTTGCCCACTGACAAAGAAATGATCAGTCTATAATTTTAATGGTAGGTTTATTTGAACAGTGCGAGACAGAATAACAACAAAAAAATCCAGAAAAATGCATGTAAAAATTTTATAAATTAATTTGCATTTTAATGAGGGAAATAAGTATTTGACCCCCCCTCTCAATCAGAAAGATTTCTGGCTCCCAGGTGTCTTTTATACAGGTAACGAGCTGAGATTAGGAGCACGCTCTTAAAGGGAGTGCTCCTAATCTCAGTTTGTTACCTGTATAAAAGACACCTGTCCACAGAAGCAATCAATCAATCAGATTCCAAACTCTCCACCATGGCCAAGACCAAAGAGCTCTCCAAGGATGTCAGGGACAAGATTGTAGACCTACACAAGGCTGGAATGGGCTACAAGACCATCGCCAAGCAGCTTGGTGAGAAGGTGTTTGCACACACTGTATATAGACTTTCTTTTTTTTCTATTGTGTTATTGACTGTATGTTTGTTTATTCCATGTATAACTCTGTGTTGTTTGTTGCACTGCTTTGCTTTATCTTGGCCAGGTCGCAGTTGTAAATGAGAACTTGTTCTCAACTAGCCTACCTGGTTAATTAAAGATAAAATAATGTTTTGCAAAGATTCAAGCTGAATATTGACTGTAATTGTGATTTCTGTGGATTGGAGAAAGAGACCATTTTTATTAAATTTTTTACCTGTATTTATAGTAGATTTTGGGGGGATTGACATACAGAACTTTGTTACAAAGAAAACGGGACAGGTTGTACATTAATGGTTTTGATATAATTATTTATTTCTGAAATTCTGACATTGACAAAGATGTAGTATATTTAATTAAACTGCTAGTAATATTAGGTAAATTTCATATTCACAAATGCAAATGGTCTAATTCAAAACCTAACTTTTTCCCCCCTTTTATAAAGTAGTGCTATATTGTTGAAATTTATTTAACTAAAATGAAAAACAAAGGCAAATAACTTGTATTATTAATGAATATGATTTGTTTGTTTAGGACTCCTGGCAATGTAAATAGTTTGTATGTATGCTTGTTTGCATTTGACTATTTTGTTTGTTAATTGTAAATAAAATACAAATAATAAAAAACTGTATACTCAGACGTAATGATACGTCATCAGAAGTGTCCACTTTACTTTGAGGGCTGAGGGGATAGGGTGTGTCTTTTAAGTGTTTGGGTTGCAGCCATTGTCAATGGTTTGGGTTGACTCTCGCCCTTCCGCCAAGCCTGACGAGAATGAGCCTGCCTGCCTTTCCAAGTAACAGGTTTAGGCTACTGTGCACGGATTACGTTGCAAACTAGGGTGGGGCTTTCAGATTTGATCAGTAAACAAGGTGTAGCCTACAAAAACCCATACGGTATCTGGACGCTTGGCCGCTTCTATCCTCACGGTTTGGTCTGTTTGTCGAATATGTTTCGCTGTGGAATTGCGTATCCAAGATGCAGGTGGATCGTACCACTTCTTTTGCTTTTTGCGATTATATTTGACATTATTGCAATTGCTGCTACTTCGGGATGGGTTGAGGACAAGGACGCAAAGTCCCACTACGCAAGTATGTGGAGTCAATGCCGAGGTCGGAGTGACAACTGGGAATGCAAATCTCTCATGGAATTCTGTAAGTATTTTATTGAAAAAAAAATCTATAAAGATTCACTTAACAGCCCTAATCATAGTGACAATGAAAATAACACTATATTCATTACTTGTGACAAGTCTACTGTACTATAGTGTATGTATTTAGAGATTATGCTCACAGTAAGAGGTTGATCTGGGGTGGGTGTAATTTGTGGAACGTTCCAACACGAATCTGTTCCAAAGTACAAGGTTTGCCAACAAACAACGCATACAAAGTAGCATGATCAGTTCACCTAGCTAACTAGCTGCCGAAAAACGTAATTCGTTTTTGGAACAGATTCCTGTTCGAACGTTCCACAAATTATACCCACCCGCGGATCAAGATCATAATAACTAATATTCAGCCTACACAGTACAAAATGTATTCCGCAGAGGTATTTCATTAATTGAATATTGTTTGTTGGGCAAGTGCACGGGCCTACTTCATGAACAACCTATTTATTTATTTCGAGTCCACAATTCCTTTACTTAAGTCAGCCCTCAACAAGAAAAGGAATGCTCTCCTATGAGTTTTTCAATGGCAAAGTGGCAGCCAGTCAAAGTAAACTTGATTTTCCCTGTTTCCCAATTGTCTTTATCCCCTTTTTGTGTTGGTGTTTTCCTGCACATTTTACAGCTACTATAACATCTCAACTCATCATGGTAATCAGAAAATATTTCTGATCAAGCACATATCCACTCAGATCCTTTCTCATACTAAATTAAAATGTTGGCTGCTTTAGATATATTGTAAGAATATAAATCAAACGTTGTCAAAGAGGCTGAGTTAAATGTTTAACATGCAACTGTTACAATTTCTAACAATAATATATGATAGAACAAAATAGAATAGAGAATTGCCTTTGAATATTGGTATTAACAAGCAGGATGGATTCATATCAAGATGTCTTTCTCAGTCATGTTCTCGGGGCTATTTTTAGAAGTGTGGCGAGTGCCTCTACCAAGCTGGAGAGGTCCTGCTACAAACCACTGCCAGACAATCTGTGGTGAGAAAAGATAATTGAGAAAGTTCCTCTGTCTTCACTGGACGCTGGTGAAAAATATCCATGTCTTGTACATTCGGAACATATGCTATTACTCAGAACTCAGGAAGTACTGCTCCAGTCAGTCAGTTAGGACAGCTGTGTTGTCATTCAGGTAGCAGTCCAAATGGAGGAATAGTTTCAGCTCTCAGTAAACAACATTGTTGATGTTATAAGGAGAGGAAATGACAGTTAGACTTATCCCAGTGTCCTTGCTCAGGTTACTATTCCCAGTGTCCTTGCTCAGTCAGTGGGGTTACTAATCCCAGTGTCCTTGCTCAGTCAGTGGGTTATTAATCCCAGTGTCCTTTCTCAGTCAGTGGGTTACTAGGGAAGGGAAAGGGGGTACCTAGTCAGTTGTACAACTGAATGCCTTCAACTGAAATGTGTCTTCCGCATTTAACCCAACCCCTCTGAATCAGTGAGGTGCGGGGGGGCTGCCTTAATCGACATCCACGTCTTCGGCGCCCGGGGAACAGTGGGTTAACTGCCTTGTTCAGGGGCAGAACGACAGTTTTTTACCTTGTCAGCTCTGGGATTCGACCTTGCAACCTTCCGGTTGAGCAAGGACACTGGGATTAGTAACCCACTGACTGAGCAAGGACACTGGGATTAGTAACCCGCTGACCTTCCGGTTGCAAGTCCAACGCTCTAACCACTAGGCTACCTGTCGCCCACTAATCCCAGTGTCCTTGCTCAGTCAGTGGGTTACCCTAAACTGTGGGATTGAATAGTACAGTAGTGAACAAAGCAGAATTGGACTCAGAGAAATTAAGTTGGTATAATTGTACCATTCATTTTCATACCATAAAAAGTTAGTTAATAACTAGTCAGAAAATACAAATCAATGAGAATGATATATTCCTTTTTATTATGCGGTGTATGTAGAGTCAGTGCTGCTGGTCCAAGGTAAATAATGTTTGAGTGAGTGCAGTTGGCTATAATGTCGCTTTCTGACTGGTGCCATCAAGATGAACTAGTATTGACATATTACCACTGGAACACAACTTTGTTGTGATTAAACAACCTCAGCCGGATGTTGTCCATTCCAAGGGCCACTTCCTGTCCCTTCCTGGGTGGGAAGATAGCATGGATGGATTCTCTGGAATTAGTGGTGTCATGTTGGCTGGATGATGTTATGGGATCTGTTTGTCTTCACAATCAAACCCGTGTGAAAATGTTACATTTTCTCTGTATAATGTGTAATAACACAGTAATTACTATTGTATCAACATTGTTTAATATTGTCAGGCTAATTTATTAATCACTCAATAATAGGAATTGCTTAATGGGGTTGAGTGTTTTTGTGTGACTTATTAGGCGATATAATGTTTTTTTGCCAAATCAATGTGAAAGAGCCTACCTAAAGCTGCAAGCATACATCTTAGCTTGGAGTCGCATAACGAACTTGCTCATTTAAAATGCACAGTGCATGAATGAAATCAACAAAAATGCACAGTGCATGATCAAATCAACAATACTCAAACAGGCACCTGAACAAAACAGTGCCAAAATCAATTCTAGAATCTGTACTTAATCGCTGTAGATGACGACTCAACTGATTCCATCGATTTAAGTTCACACCCATACTTTTTCAAATTAACAACATTGGTTAGTCATTGGTTGTTTATTTTGAACTTGATTAGGAAAGACACAAGACAGATGTTCCCCATCTGGAGAGTATTTAGACAAAAGCGTATTTGTGAGCTATCTTCGGCCCTGTGAACTGTCCACATCACACTGTTTGAATTAGATTAATGTACTTACACTAACGTTTAAAGAGATCCTTCACTAGCATTTAAAGAGATCCTTTGCAACAGTCAAACAACTGTAACAGTCGGCTACTAATACACCAAAACTGTTCTCAATCATGGACTTGAGATCCAGAGAAGAACATAATTTTGAGTGTGAGAATATTTACATTTTCTGAACACAAGGGACATTATCCTTTCTCACGCCACCTCTCTGTACTTCTGTTTAATGTTTGAATGATACTCTCTAATGTATGGTTTAGTACACACCAAGTAAAACTTGTTAGACTAGGATCCCATTGTCTGTTAGAGGCAAGTGAATGCATGACTGCAGTGCCTGAAGCTCAGGTGTAGGCTGCCTGCCATTTAGTCCTGATGGTAGACAGAGTGAATAATTTAAGGTGTGAGCTCTGCATTTGAAATCAAATCAAATTTTATTTGTCACATACACATTGTTAGCAGATGTTAATGCGAGTGTAGCGAAATGCTTGTGCTTCTAGTTCCGACCATGCAGTAGTATCTAACAAGTAATCTAACAATTTCACAACAACTACCTTGTACACACAAGTGTAAAGGAATGAATACGAGTATGTACATATAAATATATGGATGAGTGATGGCCGAACGGCATAGGCAAGATGCAGTAGATGTAGTACAGCATCTGGATTCATTCATACATTTATTATAACACACTGGTTTCATTGCAATATTTGTGTTGTGGCATGACAATGTATTTTACTGACATATTTACTTTCTGTTCATGTTCTTATATTTTCTTATTTCTTATTGTTGTTGCTTTGTCCAGCATGAACCTGCCAGTAACCATTTCGTTAGACAGTGTATACCATGTGTTTCCTGTACATACAACTCTAATAAAACTTGGAACTTGAAACTACTACAAGCGAGGGTACTTTCTGCAACAGTGTGCAAGCGCATTGCTGGTTTCTTTAACATTTAAGAGAAGGAGATCAAACCAAGCCCCCCTAAATGGCTATCTGAGTCTCTCATTCACAAGCTAATCTGATAGGGGGACAAATCTTTCCATTTGTGAGCATTTATTGCAGAATTCCATGGACAATGTGTTTAAATGTAGTGGATGCATAATCACAACTTTTCTTTAAATAAAATCTTTAAATTTTGTTTTTTGGTGTCCTCCTGGCCCTGTAATTGTGTCATTGTTGGGTGTGGTAGGATGTTTTTTATTTTAATTAAATACAGAAATATCTAATTTACATAAATATTCACACCCCTGAATCACATTTATTCAAGTTAAAGTTTCAATGTTACATGCACAAGTACAGTGAAATGCCTTTCTTACAAACTCAAAACCCACCCAGTAATCAATAACAATTTATTACTAGATGAAATACATTTTTTAATGAGAAAGAAGAATAAAAAATATGAAATACACAATTAAGTAAGTAAGAATAGCATACTAAATACAGGAAATATTTAACAAGTTAGCTCCAATACCATATTTACATGTGCAGGGATACTGGGGTGATATGTATAGGGGTAAGGTGACTAGGCCAGAATATAAGATAAATAGTAGCAGCAGTTTGTATGTGAGTGGGTGTGTGGGTATGTAGAGTCAGTATAAATGTATGAGTGAGTGATCAGGTGATGGAGTGAGTGTTTGTTGGACTGACAGTGTCTGTGCATGTGTAGGGCCCTGTGAGTGTGCATAGAGAGTGCAAATACTGAAATAAAAGGTCAATAAAGATACAAGGTCAACTCGTTCCGTGTAGCTATTTATAAGTCTTATTGTTTGGGGATAGAAGCTGTTCAATAGCTTGTTGGTGTCAGATTTCTGGGTAAGTCTCTAAGAATGCAAATGCATGCTTTTCATCCGATCGATGCCCGCCCGACTAGCATCACTACTCTGGACGGTTCTGACTTAGAATATGTGGACAACTACAAATACCTAGGTGTCTGGTTAGACTGTAAACTCTCCTTCCAGACTCACATTAAGCATCTCCAAAAAAAAAAATCTAGAATCTGCTTCCTAAATCGCAACAAAGCCTCTTTCACTCATGCTGCCAAACATACCCTCGTAAAACTGACTATCCTACCGATCCTTGACTTCGGCGATGTCATTTACAACATAGCCCCCAACACCCTACTCAGACTGCATCCAGTTTTCTATCACAGTGCCATCAGTTTTATCACCAAAGCCCCATATACTACCCACCACTGCGACCTGTTTGCTCTCGTTGGCTGGCCCTTGCTTCATATTCGTCGCCAAACCCACTGGCTCCAGGTCATCTATGTCTTTGCTAGGTAAAACCCCGCCTTATCTCAGCTCACTGGTCACCATAGCAACACCCACCCTTGGCACGTGCTCCAGCAGGTATATTTCACTGGTCATCCCCAAAGCCAACTCCTCCTTTGGCTGCCTTTCCTTCCAGTTCTCTGCTGCCAATGACTGGAACAAATTGCAAAAATCACTGAAGCTGGAGACCTATCTCCCTCACAAACTTTAAGCATCAGCTGTCAGAACAGCTTACCGATCACTGCACCTGTACACAGCCCATCTGTAAATAGCCCACCCAACTACCTCATCCCCATATTGTTATTTATTTTTGCTCTTTTGCACACCAGTATCTCTACTTGCACATCATCATCGACACATCTATCACTCCGGTGTTAATGCTAAATTGTAATTATTTCGCCACTATGGCCTATTTATTGCGGGGCGGCAGGTAGCCTAGTGGTTAGTGTTGGACTAATATCCAAAAGGTTGCAAGATCGAATCCCTGAGCTGACAAAGTAAAAATCTGTCGTTCTGCCCCTGAACAAGGCAGTAAACCCACTGTTCCTAGGCCGTCATTGAAAATAAGAATTTGTTCTTAACTGACTTGCCTAGTTAAATAAAGGTAAAATAAAAAAAAATGTCTTACCTCCCTAATCTTACTACATTTGCACACACTGTATATAGATTTTTCTATTGTGTTATTGACTGTACATTTGTTTATCCCATGTGTAACTCTGTGTTGTTTTTGTCGCACTGCTTTGCTTTATCTTGGCCAAATTTGCAGTTGTAAATGACAACTTGTTCTCAACTGGCCTACCTGGTTAAATAAAGGTGAAATAAACAAATATATAACTTTGCACACCTGGATTGTACAATATTTGCACATTATTCTTTTTAATATTCTTCAAGTTCTGTCAAGTTGGTTGTTGATCTTTGCTAAGACATTTTTCAAGTCTTGCCATATCTTCAAGACAATTTTAAGTCAAAACTGTATCTAGGCCACTCAGGAACATTCAATGTCGTCTTGGTAAGCAACTCCAGTGAATATTTGGCCTTGTGTTTTAGGTTATTGTCCTGCTGAAAGCTGAATTTGTCACCCAGTGTCGGTTGAAAGCAGACTGAACCAGGTTTTCCTCTAGGATTTTGCCTGTGCTTAGCACTATTCCATTTATTTTTATCCTAAAAAAACTCCCTGGTCCTTGCAGATGACAAGCATATCCATAACATGATGCAGCGACCACCATGCTTGAAAATATGAACTGGTACTCAGTGATGTGTTGTGTTGGATTTGCCCCAGAACACAACGCTTTGTATTCAGGACATAAAGTTAATTTATTTGCCACATTCTTTTTACAGTTTTACTGTAGTGCCTTATTGCAAACAGGATGCATGTTTTGGAATATTTTTATTCTGTACAGGCTTCCTTTTTTTTCACTATCATTTAGGTTAGTTTGTGGAGTAACTACAATGTTGTTATTGATATTCAATGTCTGCTTTTTACATTTTCATTTTGGTTGAATCTGTGTTTGAAATGCATTGCTCGACTGAAGGACCTTACAGATAATTGTGTGTGTGGGGTACAGAGATGAGGTAGTCATTCAAAAACACTATAATTGCCATACAACTTATTATGTGACTTGTTAAGCACATTTGTACTCCTGAACTTATTTAGACTTGCCATAACAAAGGGGTTGAATACTTATTGACTCAAGACATTTCAACTTTTCATTTGTAATGAATTTGTAAAAATGTCTAAAAACAGAATTACAATTTTACAAAATGGGGTATTGTGTGTAGGCCAGTGACACAAAATCTCAATTTAAATTCATTTTTAATTCAGGCTGTAAAACAACAAAATGTGGAAAAAGTAAAGGGGTGTGACTACTTTCTGAAGGCACTGTACTAAACATTGCTTGTTGATATGTTTTCAGCTTGGGCCCAGGCTGTGGCAGCTCTTATGATCATCGGCCTCATCATCCTCATCATCGCCTTCATCATCTCCTGTATCGCTCTCTGCTGCACCCTCAACATCAGCCTTCTGCCTGTCATCGGGGTCCTGCTCTTCATCACTGGTAAGAAACACAACACCTTTCTGTTCTTCTTGGGGCGGTTTCCCGGATTAATCTTACTCCTGGACTAAAAAGCAATCTCCATTGAAAATGCTTTTTAGTCCAATATTAGGCGTAATCTGTGTCAGGGAAAACGCCCCCTTATGTTTTTGTAGTTCAAGTGTCTGAGCTAAAGGAGAAGTTAGTTATTGAAGACATGTAGTGAAATATTAACAACTGGCTTTCCTTTGTTAATTCGGCCTGCCTCAAAATGTATTGCTCCAAACCTCAAACTACAATTTTTAGTGCTTCCTATGCTCCTCCACATTCCAAGGGGGCTCAAGTAGCATGGTAACCATAGCTACTGTGGAGTTGGAGAGTCCTAAAGCTAGTCTTCTTCTTATTTGAACCGTTGCCAACGAGGAGAGGGAGTGGGAGTTGTTTGTGTCCCTACTCTGCTCTGAGGATCAGGGAAGGGCTGAGAGAATGTTCTGCGTCTGGCTGAGTCACAGCACTGATAGTGAGATCATGGGAACACTCTCCCTCCTCGCCACTCCCCATGCCCCCCTTCTGCAGCTGCCACCCTAGTGTGAAACCTGATAGCCCAGCCCGGCCTATGCCTAGGGGAAAAGAGAGGCTACACAGTCACTCAGAATTACCCTGAAACTGTCTGTCATAGCTGAATCATAGAGGTGTCTGACTATAAAGCTGTTGTCCTCTCATGGGAATGTTTTCCCAGTGTTTAGAGTGTAGTAAATAAGTATTAGTATTTAGAACTAGTTCTGACTGGATCACCAGTATATGTGGACGTAAAGTAGTAATCGTAGTAATCATCGCTATGTGATCCATTGTTTGATCCCACTTTGTGATTCGCCATCCATACAGTGAATGTGTAAAATATCAACTTTACCTCACAGTACATGCACTTTATTATCCACCTTCTAATCTAGTTATCCACCTTCTAATCTAAATTACACATACTCAAACTTGTTTTTACGTCTAAGCCCTAGAGCTTTAAGTTCACACACCCACACGCTAGTTTTGGTAGACTCTCACACTTATGTGTCACTGTTCCACCGAGTCAGCCTCCTCCCCTGTTTGGAATGATCCACCACTGACAAATCTCTGTTCTGCCTGTTTCTCTTTTCTGCCTGTTTCTGAATAATCCACCACTGATGTCCCTCTCTGTTCTGCCTGTTTCTGAATGATCCACCACTGACAAATCTCTGTTCTGCCTGTTTCTCACCACAGTGGTCATTCAGTTCATCGCCCTCATCATCTACCCAGTCAGGTTCAATGACCTGATCTTCGAGGGCCGCTACAACTACACCTGGGCCTACGGCTTCGGCTGGGGGGCCACCATCCTCTGCATCGGCTGTGGGATCCTCTTCTGCTGCCTTACTCGCTACGAGGACGAGCTCACAGGCCTCGCCAAGACCAAATACATCTATACCTCAGCTTAAAGGAACCAAGGATACCCCCAGGCTACATCTCCATAGTTTGAAGTGACTTCCCTTCTCCTTATCTCCTTCCCTCCTCATCTCCTTCCCTTCTCCTTATCTCCTTCCCTCCTCATCTCCTTCCCTTCTCCTTATCTTCTCCTTCTTTTCTCTTCATCTCCTTCCCTTCATCTGCACTGAGGAAAACACAGGACAGTGAAAGCAATATAGGGGTCACCTACCAGGAATTTACTTTCACTTGCTCAGGATCTTTCATATCAGCCAGATGAAGGAAAGGAAGCCCACTTTAGACTATTGAGATGCAGCCCCAGGCGGACAGACGCACTTCTGCCACCACAGAGGACACTGACACTTAGACATATCATTGGAGGTCACTTTTGTCATTTCACTGATCCCTATATTGATTTGAGTGGTCCACATGTTACCATGAGAGGTTTACAGGTATGGCTATTCCAGAGGCTTTTTTTTCTATCACCTTTGATGTTTTTCCACGTTTGATGTTTGTGTAGAGTAGTTGAAGTGACTCAGAAGCAATATTGCAGATTATACATAAAAATGTGCATAAACTGCCATAACCTTACCCTTAAATTAGTTCAATGCAAAATCACAGAAGTGCACTTAATATCAACGGTAAGGACTCCATCCTAGAGTTGATGGATTATGTCAAGTGTTCTAACCAGCTGAGTTCGAGGGTGTATGCCCTACACACAAAGCTAATGTATTTGACTGCAGGATTGTTGGATGTTTTAAGATGTCGCTTTTCAGAAATGTTTTCACTTTAATCCTAATTTGAATGGTTTAGGTCATTTACTGGCTAAACAGAATTATTTTAAGTACAGTAGAGAAAATGTAAACATAAATGTATACTGTGTATGGATGGTGCAAGAAAAGAGAAGTGTTGATTTGCTTTTATTCAATTAGTTTAAGAATTCTGTTTCTAGTCATTGTATTATGCAACACACAGCTGTATCTTAAGATTTTCTGTCCTTTTTTTACATTTA
The DNA here is from genome assembly GCA_003317085.1 of Hucho hucho. Classification (NCBI taxonomy): domain Eukaryota; kingdom Metazoa; phylum Chordata; class Actinopteri; order Salmoniformes; family Salmonidae; genus Hucho; species Hucho hucho. The sequence continues at coordinate 284,242 of QNTS01001991.1, forward strand.
AGTTTTCTTACTCCAACAAGGACAATGTTCTTGATTGGCTATGAATGGGTATGACAATGGGTATTGCTGGACAGTTTTCTTGATTGGGTATGACAATGGGTATTGCTGGACAGTGTTCTTGATTTGGCTATGAATGGCTATTGCTGGATTGCATTGTGACAAGTGAAAACTAAAACACAAATAAAGGAGAAATGCACATTTGAGCTGGATTCAATCTGTAGTGCCGAAGTGTGTTAATGGTTATAGCGTGATTGAACTTTAAAAGCAATGTTTCCGTGTTTGCGTAGACTGCATTCACGGAAAAAGTAGCATATCATATGTCGGCTCAATCAAAAATCACCTTTAAATTTCAACCTCGCTACAACGCTGATATTCGGCACTGCAGGTTGAATGTCCATTCCATGTCCTGATAATGGTAACCAACATGAAGCACTCAACCACAGACTTTTTAGATATACAGTTCATTCAGCATTTGACTTCTAAATGCTTGCAGAAGACAATGTAGCATCTTTCAACAGCATCAATTGAGCCCTATGGTCTGCTACAGAAGACTAGTAGTGTCATGTCATACTCAGACGTGCCTTAATTTTTCATAATTGCAATGGGACTTTCTATGGACTCATAACTCATCAAGTCATATTTCAGTTGAAATGGAAAAGGTCATATTGATATTCTGGTGATAATCTTTTGGGTTTATTTAGTCCTTTAAATATACCATTTTCAGCAGTGTCTTTTTATGCAATAAAGAGTCTTTTTTTAAATCAAGTTATATCTTCAGGCTGCATGTGTGTGTGAGTGAAATGCTTGTGTGTGTGTGTCCCCATGGCTGTGCATGTGTTGGTGAGGGAACTCCGTTGTAGTCTTACTGTTGAGTTACAATAGTAGAACACACAATTGCAACAAAGGTAACATTTTCTAAATGTGGTTGTACATCAGCAGTTTTTCTCTTATGTCAGTCACTGACAGTCACTTAATTAGCATGTCAGCTAACAATTATTTGATTAGTATCTAAACTTGTAGTAATCATGGTTGAATACCGACTGGGGATGCAAGGCACGTGCCCAGGGGCCCTTACCTCCAGGTGGCCCCCATTGCATAATGTCATCAACGCTGCTGCGGCCATTGTTCAAAGTGTCTCGAGAGGATGCAGTAATGAGAGAAATCATATACTACTGGAAAAATAATATGCTACTTAAAATATTAGGATATAGGCTATGCATCTGATAGGATGAATCATGAAAGGAGCTTGGCTACGTTTAATTCAGCTGCACCCCATTTAACAAGAGAGGAAACTCAAAACTGGCTCCTGTCCTCATTCCTCGCACACACACTGACCCTGCAACAAGACAAGCTTTTCTTTCTATCTGATTTAAGAGATGAAGTCCAGACAGGCTTATTTTAGGAAACTTTCTGAATGGACATATTGAACTCGTACACTCCCACCCACCTGAAAGGACCCATCAATCAAAGCTGCACACAGCGCATCTCACTCAGACACAGAAGCAAATTACATTTCTCCTTTCCCAATTTTTTTTTTAAAACCTTGCCTTTTCTGTAGTATATCAAAACAAGTCTACATTATAGGATAATGCTAAATCAATGTAGCCTATCATACATTGACGAGGAACGTTTTAAGGTGGAGATATAGCCTAGAGACAGCTGTGATATGGCTGTGAAGATTAAACTGACAACCATTAGAAAATATAAACACGTGCATGTAACCTGTCCATAGCCTAATGAGTGAACAATGGGTGGTTATGTTCACACTACATTTTAATTTATAGTGCTTTATCTAAATCTGGGCAACCACTTATTGATAAGGGTCAACTTTTTGTCTCTCTTTTAGGTTTGCCTATAGCACAGGTGGTCTAGGCCTAGATTCACTTTAGCAGGCCTATAATATGTAGCCCAGTGGTTAGAGTGTTGGGCCAGTAACCAAAAGGTTGCTAGATTGAATCTCCTAGCTGACAAGGTGAACATCTGTTGTCCTGAGCAAGGCAGTTAACCCTCTGTTCCCCTGGCACCGAAGATGTGGATGTCTATTAAGGCAGCCCCCCGCACCTCTCTGATTCAGAGGGGTTGGGTTAAATGCAGAAGACATGTTTCAGTTGAAGGCATTCAGTTCTACAACTGACTAGGTATCCCCCTTTCCCCTAATATATAGGCCATATGAATGATACATCAATATATTAACTTCTAACTCACAAATATCTCTTTCTTCTTCACTGTTCCCTTCTTGCGCAATTCACGCATCTCCGCTGGCAACTCCATTGACATGTCTCTTCCCTCTCTATAGCTCTTGAACGTGTAGCCTATATAGACAATGAACAGCAATATAGTTTGAAACTTATTTCAACACATTTTTACAAATGAATAAGCCTAGTCCTTTTAGAGGAGAGAAGTATCAATCCTCTTGCTTGCTGAATGACAATAAAATAGACTACAGCGTTGGCAATGCACTGGCGGGGAAGTTGAAATTGAGAGAGCAATGTGTAGGCTACCTCTGGTGTGATCACGTTGGGCAAATTGATACCTTGCTGCACTGATGCATTGCAAACGTAAAAAAGAGGCAGAGAGAAATGAATGAATTAATTCACACAACGAACCGACAGACCTGTCAGTGGCAGTGTCCCGGACAACAATTTCTATTGGTCAACAGTTTATCTTCGAATACGAAAAGACACAAATATCTAATCTGTTCCGAACAAATAATTGACGAATTGCAGCAGGACGATATTTTGCAATTGGTGTGAACGACATCATAAACAAGACATACTCGTATAAAAAAAATGCTGATGAATTATTCGGATGAATATAACGGAGTTTGTGAGTAAGGACCTTAGGTCATTGTGGACGGGAGTGGCGGATGGTCGTAATCCCATGGCTTTGGATCAGAAGGTTGCGTGTTTAGCCCAGTGCTGAACACTAGTTTGAAATGTTTTTTAATTACCGTATCTATTACCTTAACCTTAGGGAATGAGTGCTTAAACTTAATGTTTTAACACTCTCTATCCAAAACCTTCTAAATTTGACATTTGGAGCAACTTAAACATTTTATATTTAGAGAAACAGAACACATGAGGAGTCCACCCAGGGTGTCAAAAACACTTTGAAAGTAGACTTTTGGAGCAACTTCGAAATTTGACGTTTGGAGAAACGTGGATAAACGTCTAATTCTGCTGTGAGACTGTGAGAGCCTGTTGGTTTTGCATGTACAGTATATGATTCACTAGGACAGAGTCCATTAGGGTGCTATTAGCTATAGCTAGAAGAAGTGGAATATTTTAACCACTTTACAGTAACACAGTACAGTATTCCAACTTCAATGATAACACAATTGAATCCGTTATCTTCTTGCTGATCTGATACAGGCCAAAGGACAGAGATTGGACTAGATAAGTAACGGAGTCATCTTATCTAATTGTGTGTTTTTAATATGTGAATCAATCATGTGTTTTAGATTAGTGCAAATGGTGAGGCCTCCGCAATTTGGTCTTGCAAAAACTCAGGATAGATCAGACAACCAGTAAAATAAAGCTGGACGTATTGTTAATGGTCGTATCATAGATTGACCGTGTGGTCAACATAATTCCCTTGCCTCTGCTGAGAGAATCCCATTGAGGACAAAGGAGAAAGCATTTGATACACAATAGCAAGCTACATTACATAAACAAAAGTATGTGGACACCTGCTTGTCGAACATCTCATTCCAAAACCATGGGCATTAACATTGAGTTGGTCCTCCCTTTACTGCTATAACATCCTCCACTCTTCTGGGAATTGATATTGGAATATTGCTGCGTGGACTTCCTTCCATTCAGCCACAAGAGCATTATTGAGGTCTGGCACTGATGTTGGGCGATTAGGCCTGGCTCACACTCGGCATTCCAATTCATCCCAAAGGTGTTCTATGGGGTTGAGGTCAGGGCTCTGTGCAGGCCAGTCAAGTTCTTCTACACCGATCTCGACAAACTATTTCTGTATGAACCTCGCTTTGTGCATGGGGGCATTGTCATGCTGAAACAGGAAAGGGCCTTCCCCAAACTGTTGCCACAAAGTTGGAACCACGTTAAGATTCCCTTCACTGGAACTAATGGGCCTAGTATGAACCATGAAAAACAGCCCCAGACCATTATTCCTCCTCCACCAAACTTTACAGGCACTATGCATTGGGGCAGGTAGCGTTCTCCTGGCATCCGCCAAACCCAGATTTGTACATTGGATAGTCAGATGGTGAAGCGTAATTCATCACTCCAGAGATCGCATTTCCACTGCTCCAGAATCCAATGGCGGTGAGCTTTACACCACTCCAGCCGGCGCTTGGCATTGCGCATGGTAATCTTACCGTGCAGCTGCTCGGCCATGGAAACCCATTTCACGAAGCTCCCGACTAACAGTTCTTGTGCTGACGTTCCTTCCAGAGGCAGTTTGAAACTCGGTTGTGAGTGTTGCATCTGATTTTTACACGCTACATGCTTAAGAACTCAGTGGTCGCGTTCTGTTAGCTTATGTGGCCTACCACTTCACGGCTGAGCGGTTGTTGCTAGTAGATGTTGCCACTTCACAATAACAGCACTTACAATTGACCGGGGCAGCTCTAGCAGGGCAGAAATTTGACAAACAGACTTGTTGGAAAGGTGGCATCCTATGACGGTGCCACGTTGGAAGTCACTGAGCTCTTCAGTAAGGCCATTCTACTGCAAATGTTTGTCTATGGAGATTGTATGGCTGTGTGCTCGATTTTACACATCTGTCAGCAACACGTGTGACTAAAATGGCTGAATCCACTAATTTGAAGGGGTGACCACATACTGTTGTTTAAATAGTGTAGCTAGAGAACATTCCATGAGGAAAATACATTTGGATAATACAAAGACAGTTAAAGCAACTCTCCTCTCTAGAAAAACACAGTTGTACTTTATACAGTGGAGGGTAGATAGCCAAATATCAGTTATTTTCACATTCAATCTTTTTCAGATCTGATCTGATTAATTAAGACCAAAAATTTGAAAAAAAGATCTGAATTGTGCTGTGTCCCATGTGGCTCAGTTGGTAGAGTATAGCAGAGCATGGCACTTGCAAAGCTAGGGTTGTGGGTTGGTATCTCATGGGGGAATCACACGAGTCCATCAGATTTCAGTCATTCCATATGACCTTTGTGTAAACACACACGAGTGATGGATGATCATTGAATACACACCCAGTACGCCACACCTTGGGAGTTCTTGTCAGTCGCATTTTTTGAGACAGTGAGAACTGTCTTCTATTCCACATACCCTGACAGGAGCTTCATCAGGCAGACAAAGACATCCGGTGCGGGATCATTTGAACTCTGATGACTGTTTAGTGTTTAGAGTTATTGATCTCACGTTGCACACACAAATCCAGGGAATTGGCACACCCTCTTTGTGTACACTGTACATTTGAAGTCGGAAGTTTACATACACCTTAGCCAAATACATTTAAACTCAGTTTTTCACTATTCCTGACATTTAATCCTAGTAAAATTCCCTGTCTTAGGTCACCACTTTAAAAAATGTGAAATGTCAGAACAATAGTAGAGAGAATGATTTATTTCAGCTTTTATTTCTTTCATCACATTCCCAGCGGGTCAGACATTTACATACGCTCAATTAGTATTTGGTAGAATTGCCTTTCAACTGTTTAACTTCCCACAATAAGTTGGGTGAATTTTGGCCCATTCCTCCTGAGTCAGGTTTTTAGGCCTCCTTGCTCACACACGCTTTTTAAGTTCTGCCCACAAATTGTCTATAGGTTTGAGGTCAGGGCTTTGTGATGGCCACTCCAATACCTTGACTTTGTTGTCCTTAAGCCATTTTGCCACAGCTTTGGAAGTATGCTTGGGGTCATTGTCCATTTGGAAGACCCATATGTGACTTCCTGACTGAGGTGTTGCTTCAATATATCCACATAATTTTCCATCCTCATGATGCCATCTATTTTGTGAAGTGCACCAGTCCCTCCTGCAGCAAAGCACCCCCACAACATGATGCTGCCACCCCCGTGCTTCACGGTTGGGATGGTGTTCTTCGGCTTGAAAGCCTCCCCCTTTTTCCTCCAAACATAACAATGGTCATTATGGCCAAACAGTTATATTTTTGTTTCATCAGACCAGAGAACATTTCTCCAAAAAGTACGATATTTGTTCCCATGTGCAGTTGCAAACCGTAGTCTGGCTTTTTTATGGCGGTTTTGGAGCAGTGGTTTCTTCCTTGCTGAGCGGCCTTTCAGGTAATGTCGATATAGGACTCGTTTTACTGTGGATTTAGATACTTTTGTACCTGTTTCCTCCAGCATCTTCACAAGGTCCTTTGCTGTTGTTCTAAGATTGATTTGCACTTCTCGCACCAAAGTACGTTCATCTCTAGGAGACAGAACTCGTCTCCTTCCTGAGCGGAATGACGGCTGCCTGGTCCCATGATGTTTATGCTTGCGTACTATTGTTTGTACAGATGAACGTGGTACCTTCAGGCGTTTGGAAATTGCTCCCAAGGATGGACCAGACTTGTGGAGGTCTACAATTTCTTCTGAGGTGGCTGATTTCTTTAATTTTCCCATGATGTCAAGCAAAGAGGCACTACGTTTGAAGGTAGGGCTTGGAATACATCCACAGGTACACCTCCAATTGACTCAAATGATCAGAAGCTTCTAAAGCCATGACATAATTTTCTGAAATTTTCCGAGCTGTTTAAAGGCCCAGTCAACTTAGTGTATGTAAACTTCTGACCCACTGGAATTATGATACAGTGAATTATAAGTGAAATAATCTGTCTGTAAACAATTGTTGGAAAAATGACTTGTGTCATGCACAAAGTAGATGTCCTAACCGACTTGCCAAAACTATAGTTTGTTAACAAGAAATTAAAATCGATGACCTACTCGCAAGATTAAACTACCAACGGGACATTCAAAACTGTAATATCTTATGCTTCAAGGAGTCGTGGCTGAACGATGACAATGTCAACATCAACATACAGCTGGCTGGCTATTCGCTGTACCGGCAGGATAGAACAGCAGTGTCTGGTAAGACAAGGGGCGTCGGACTATGTATTTTTGTAAATAACAGCTGGTGCACGATATCTAAGGAAGTCTCGAGCTATTGCTCGCCTGAGATAGTGTGGTCTACAGTTTATCATGAGATACTCAAATCAAATCAAATGTTATTGGTCACATACACATGGTTAGCAGATGTTATTGTGAGTGTAGCGAAATGCTTGTGCTTCTAGTTCCCACCGTGCAGTAATATCTAACAAGTAATCAAACAATTTCACAACAACTACCTTATACACACAAGTGTAAAGGAATGAATAAGAATATATACATATAAATATATGGTTGAGCGATGGCCGAACGGCATAGGCAGGATGCAGTAGATGGTATGGAATACAGCATATACATATGAGATGAGTAATGTAGGGTATGTAAACATTATATAAAGTGGCATTGTTTAAAGTGACTAGTGATACATTTGTTACATCACATTTTTTATTATTAAAGTGGCTAGAGATTTGAGTCAGTATGTTGGCAGCAGCCACTCAATGTTAGTGATGGCTGTTTAACAGTCTGATGGCCTTGAGATAGAAGCTGTTTTTCAGTCTCTCGGTCCCAGCTTTGATGCACCTGTACTGACCTCACCTTCTGGATGATAATAGGGTGAACAGGCAGTGGCTCGGGTGGTTGTTGTCCTTGATGATCTTTTTGGCCTTCCTGTGACATCGGGTGGTGTAGGTGTCCTGGAGGGCAGGTAGTTTGCCCCCGGTGATGCGTGGTGCAGACCTCACTACCCTCTGGAGAGCCTTACGGCTGTGGGCGGAGCAGTTGCTGTACCAGGCGGTGATACAGCCTGACAGGATGCTCTCGATTGTGCATCTGTAAAAGTTTGTGAATGTTTTTGGTGAAAAGCCAAGTTTCTTCATCCTCCTGAGGTTGAAGAGGTGCTGTTGCGCCTTCTTCACCACACTGTCTGTGTGGGTGGACCATTTCAGTTTGTCCGTGATGTGTACGTCGAGGAACTTAAAACTTTCCACCTTCTCCACTACTGTCCCGTCGATGTGGATAGGGGGGTGCTCCCTCTGCTGTTTCCTGAAGTCCATGATCATCTCCTTTGTTTTGTTGACGTTGAGTGACAGGTTATTTTCCTGACACCACACTCCGAGGGCCCTCACCTCCTCTCTGTAGGCCGTCTCGTCATTGCTGGTAATCAAGCCTACCACTGTAGTGTCGTCTGCAAACTTCATGATTGAGTTGGAGTACAGGAGAGGGCTGAGAATGCACCCTTGTGGGGCCCCAGTGTTGAGGATCAGCGGGCTGGAGATGTTGTTGCCTACCCTCACCACCTGAGGGCGGCCCGTCAGAAAGTCCTGGACCCAGTTGCACAGGGCGGGGTCGAGACCCAGGGTCTCAAGCTTAGTGACGAGTTTGGAGGGAACTATGGTGTTAAATGCTGAGCTGTAGTCGATGAACAGCATTCTTACATAGGTATTCCTCTTGTCCAGATGGGTTAGGGCAGTGTGCAGTGTGATTGCGATTGCGTCGTCTGTGGACCTGTTGGGGCGGTAAGCAAATTGGAGTGGGTCTAGGGTTTCAGGTAGGGTGGTGATGTGATACTTGACTAGTCTCTCAAAGCCCTTCATGATGATGGAAGTGAGTGCTACAAGGCGATAGTCGTTTAGCTCAGTTACCTTAGCTTTCTTGGGAACAGGAACAATGGTGGCCCTCTTGAAGCATGTGGGAACAGCAGACTGGGATTGATTGAATATGTCCGTAAACACACCAGCCAGCTGGTCTGCGCATGCTCTGAGGACACGGCTCGGGTTGCCATCTGGGCCGGCAGCCTTGCGAGGGTTAATACGTTTAAATGTTTTTCTCACGTTGTCTGCGGTGAAGGAGAGCCTGCAGGTTTTGGTAGCAGGCTTTGTCAGTGGCACTGTATTGTCCTCAAAGCGAGCAAAGAAGTTGTTTAGTCTGTCTGGGAGCAAAACATCGGTGTCTGCAACGGGGCTGGTTTTCTTCTTGTAATCTGTGATTGACTGTAGACCCTGCCACAAATGTCTTGTGTCTGAGCCATTGAATTGCGACTCTCTTTGCCTTGCGGAGGGAATAGCTACACTGTTTGTATTCGGTCATGTTTCCGGTTACCTTGCCATCATTAAAAGCAGTGGTTAGCGCTTTCAGTTTTGCGCGAATGCTGCCATCAATCCACGGTTTCTGGTTGGGATAGGTTTTAACAGTCATTGTGGGTACAACATCACCGATGCACTTGTTAATAAAGTCACTCACCAAATCAGCATATACATCAATGTTATTGTCTGATGCTATCCGGAACATGTCCCAGTCCACGTGATCGAAGCAATCTTGAAGCGTGGAATCCGATTGGTCGCACCAGCGTTGAACAGACCTGAGCACGGGCGTTTCCTGTTTTAGTTTCTGTCTATAGGCTGGGAGCAACCAAATGGAGTTGTGGTCAGATTTTCCGTAAGTAGGGCGAGGGAGGGCTTTGTACGTGTCGCGGAAGTTAGAATAGCAATAACCCAGAATTTTGCTAGCCCGGGTCGCACATTCGATATGCTGATAAAATTTAGGGAGCCTTGTTTTCAGATTAGCCTTGTTAAAATCCCCAGCTACAATAAATGCAGCCTCAGGATATGTGTTTTCCAGTTTACATAGAGTTGAATTAAGTTCTTTCAGAGCCGTCGAGTTGGCTGCTTGGGGGGGATATGCACGGCTGTGATTATAATCGAAGAGAATTCTCTTGGTAGATAATACGGTCGGCATTTGATTGTAAGGAATTCTAGGTCAGGTGAACAAATTGACTTGAGTTCCTGTATGTTGTATCTACCTAGAGAGTTTTCATCTATATTTTCCGTAGCTGTTTACACACCACCACAGACTGATGCTGGCATTGAATGAGCTGTCTTCCGCCGTAAGCAAACAATACAACACTCATCCAGAGGCGGCGCTCCTAGTAGCCGGGGACTTTAATGCAGGGAAACTTAAATCCCATTTTACCAAATTTCTATCAGCATGTTAAATGTGCAACCAGAGGAATAAAAACTCTGGACCACCTTTACTCCACACACAGAGACATATACAGAGCTCTCCCTCGCCCTCCATTTGGCAAATCAGACCATAATTATATCCTCCTGATTCCTGCTTACAAGCAAAAAATAAAGCAGGAAGCACCAGTGACTAGATCAATAAAAAAGTGGTCAGATGAAGCAGATGCTAAGCTACAGGACTGTTTTAATGCACAGACTGGAATATGTTCCGGGATTCCTCCGATGGCATTGAGGAGTACACCACATCAGTCATTGGCTTCATCAATAAGTGCATTGATGACGTCGTCCCCACAGTGACCGTACGTACATACCCCAACCAGAAGCCATGGATTACGGGCAACATCCGCATTGAGCTAAAGGCTAGACCTGCTGCTTTCAAGGAGCGGGACTCTAACCAGGATTTTTTTTTAAACTGCATTGTTGGTTAGGGGCTCATAAGTAAGCATTTCACTGTAAGGTCTACATCTGTTGTACTCAGGCATGTGACTAATACAATTTGATTTGATTTGACTTGAAGTATCATTCTTCCACCTTTTTAAATGTGACTCTGAACAATAACCAGTACTTATTGAGAAATAATATTGTTTGTCAGACTGATACTGAGGACGTGATACCTCTGATGTGTTATGTTTTGTGTTGCTCCTCACAATATATTTAGTGAAACCAGTAGTGCGTATATAAGATGTCATAGAAATTACCAAAAGGTACAGTAAGAATAATGCCCCTCTCCCTACCGCTGTGATTACCACCTCTGAGCGTTTACAGCTTGAGGTAGTCACCTCATACAAGTACTTGGGAGCATGGCTAGACGTACACTGTCCTCCTCTCAGCACATATCAAAGCTGCAGGCTAAGGTTAAATCTAGACTTGGTTTCCTCTATCATAATCACTCCTCTTTCACCCCAGCTGCCAAACTAACCCTGATTCAGATGACCATGCTAAATTACTTATAGATCGGTGGTAAGGGTGCTCTCGAGCGGCTAGATGTTCTTTACCATTCGGCAATCAGATCTGCCTCCAATGCTCCTTATAGTACACATCACTGCACTCTATACTCCTCTTTAAACTGGTCATCTCTGTAAACCCGTCACAAGACCCACTGGTTGACGCTTATTTATAAAATCCTCTTAGGCCTCACTCCCCCCTATCTGAGATACCTACTGCATCCCTCTTCCTCCACATACAACTCCCGTTCTGCCAGTCACATTCTGTTAAAGGTCCCCAAAGCACACACATCCCTGGGTCGCTCCTTTTGTCAGTTTACTGCATCTAGCGACTAGAACGAGCTGCAAAAAACACTCAAACTGGACAGTTTTATCTCCATCTCCTCATTCAATTTAGGGCTCCCAAGTGGCACAGCGGTCTAAGGCACTACATCTCAGTGCTAGAGGTGTCATTACAGACCCTGGTTTGATTCCAGGCTGAATCATAACCGGCTGTGATTCAGAGTCCCATTGGGCGGAACACAATTGGCCCAGTGTTGTCCTGGCTTGGCCGGGGTAGGCTGTCATTGTAAATGAGAATTTATTCTTAACTGACTTGCCTAGTTAAATAAATAAAATTCAAATACTCAATCATGGACACTCTTACTGACAGTTGTGGCTGCTTCGTGTGATGTATTGTTGTCTCTACCTTCTTGCCTTTGTGCTATTGTCTGTGCCCAATAATGTTTGTACCATGTTTTGTGCTGCTACCATGTTGTGCTGCTGCCATGTTGTGTTGCTACCATGTTGTCATGTGGTGTTTTTACCATGCTGTGTTGTCATGTGTTGCTGCCATGCTATGCTGTTGTCTTAGGTCACTCTTTATGTAGTGTTGTGGTGTCTCTCTTGTCGCGATGTGGGTTTTGTCCTATATTTTTTATTTTTAATCCCAGGCCCCTTCCCCACAGGAGGCCTTTTGCCTCTTGGTAGGCCATCATTGTAAATAAGAATTTGTTCTTAACTGACTTGCCTAGTTAAATAAAGGTTAAATAAAAAAAGGTATTCTAGACGGAATTGTCAGAACGAGCCACATGATGGCAGCATCACCTACTTGGTAAAGTATGGTAAGTACACCAGGAAAATCTCTCAGAAGCATTTATTTAGTTTCTTCCTTAAAAGGGTTCAACAGTTGGGTTGTGATGGTCTTTTACTGTCTAGACATAATGTCTAGACTTGAATTCCATATAAAAATATTTTATTGAAAAGTAATTCACTCTGGAACCAAACAGAATAATAGATTATTTGATGTAACATACTTGTGTAAATCATATGCAATGGATATCACATAATGCTTTCATGTCATGTCTGTAAACTCCCCAGATGAGGCACTTAAACTGTGAAACAAATGCACTTCCTTTTGCGTCCCTTTGATATTTTAAATAGAAATTGTGCACAAATATATAACGTTTTAAAGCCTGTTATATTAAATGAAGTGCCCTTTAATATAGACCACATGGAAAATGCTATAAATCTGCTTTTTAATATGAATATAAATTTGCTGAAGTACCAAAATTCTGCATTTTGAAAAACACAACATTTCTCCAAGTTTTCACCATCATTGTAAAGCCCTAGTTATTTTGTTTTAATATGGTTAAAGTATTCATTTAAAAAAAGATTTATTTCAAAAGAAACATTGAACATCTAATAGTAAAATCCTGGTGTAAAAGCAGGTGAGCTGGTTCTACTCTTTTGGTGATTTTCTGGTGTTTTGTGGTGGAAAACTGAGTTGGTCGAGCAGACAGTACCACAACAACCCTGTTACCCATAGATAGCCAGGCTAGAAATGTTTTAACAATTTAAATTGTTTAGTGAATTACCACTTCCTGTTGCACAAAACAAGCTTCACAAGACAATGTCTGGCTTATTTAAGATGAAAACCCTGTTACGATCAACCCTGTTACGATCAACCCTGTTACGATCAACCCTATTACGATCAACCCTGTTACTTTCTTTGTCATTTAATAGCCACTTACTATAGTAATGTTTTATTTAACCTCTTGAGATGGGAAAACACGTTTTTATTAAGTTGAACATGTGCTCTTTGTGACAGAATATTAAAATTAGGTGAATCAAAAGTTTTTACACTACTCAAAAGGTACCTAATTGGTGGAACTACCCAGAACAATCAAAATAATCCCAGGTGGGTAAATCCCTAGATTTCAGTTTGACATAATCTATATGAAGAGACAAAGTGGAATTTCATCTAGAGAGGAAGTTGAAGAGGTCTCATCAAGATTGCTAGTTATGATTATAAGTGACCCCATATTAGAACATTGATTCTGCACAATGCCTGGTTTTCCATTCACTTGTGAAGTTGAAATTCCTACCAGACTGAACATATCTAACATCTATAAAGGAGTAGTCTCAACTCACAGCTGCTGTGTATTAAATGAACTCAAAAGGTGATACTGTAGGGGATAACATGACAGTCACGTCTAATCTGCACTGTAGCCATTTCTTTGTGTTGAATAGCGACATAAAAACAGATGGATTTTATATTTGGACAAATAACTATATACAGTGGGGAGAACAAGTATTTGATACACTGCCGATTTTGCAGGTTTTCCTACTTACAAAGCATGTAGAGGTCTGTAATTTTTATCATAGGTACACTTCAACTGTGAGGTCCGGAAAATCACATTGTATGATTTTTAAATAATTAATTTGCATTTTATTGCATGACATAAGTATTTGATCACCTACCAACCAGTAAGAATTCCGGCTCTCACAGACCTGTTCTCCACTCCACTTCTGTTCTCCACAGAAGCCCGCCTGTTCTCCACTCATTACCTGCACCAGTTTGAACTCGTTACCTGTATAAAAGACACCTGTTCACACACTCAATCAAACAGACTCCAACCTCTCCACAATGGCCAAGACCAGAGAGCTGTGTAAGGACATCAGGGATAAAATTGTAGACCTGCACAAGGCTGGGATGGGCTACAGGACAATAGGCAAGCAGCTTGGTGAGAAGTGTTGGCGCAATTATTAGAAAATGGAAGAAGTTCAAGATGACGGTCAATCTCCCTCGGTCTGGGGCACCATGCAAGATCTCACCTCGTGGGGCATCAATGATCATGAGGAAGGTGAGGGATCAGCCCAGAACTACACGGCAGGACCTGGTCAATGACCTGAAGAGAGCTGGGACCACAGTCTCAAAGAAAACCATTAGTAACACACTACGCCGTCATGGATTAAAATCCTGCAGCGCACGCAAGGTCCCCCTGCTCAAGCCAGCGCATGTCCAGGCCCGTCTGAAGTTTGCCAATGACCATCTGGATGATCCAGAGGAGGAATGGGAGAAGNACCCGAAACACACAGCCAGGGCAACTAAGGAGTGGCTCCGTAAGAAGCATCTCAAGGTCCTGGAGTGGCCTAGCCAGTCTCCAGACCTGAACCCAATAGAAAATCTTTGGAGGGAGCTGAAAGTCCGTATTGCCCAGCGACAGCCCCGAAACCTGAAGGATCTGGAGAAGGTCTGTATGGAGGAGTGGGCCAAAATCCCTGCTGCAGTGTGTGCAAACCTGGTCAAGAACTACAGGAAACGTATGATCTCTGTAATTGCAAACAAAGGTTTCTGTACCAAATATTAAGTTCTGCTTTTCTGATGTATCAAATACTTATGTCATGCAATAAATTAATTACTTAAAAATCATACAATGTGATTTTCTGGATTTTTGTTTTAGATTCCGTCTCTCACAGTTGAAGAGTACCTATGATAAAAATTACAGACTTCTACATGCTTTGTAAGTGGGAAAACCTGCAAAATCGGCAGTGTATCAAATACTTGTTCTCCCCACTGTAACTATATAAATATATCTTTACCCCAACCTCCTTTAGGACAGCCTCCCACCCATGTCTGTAACATCTTCTCAGGGACTTCTCGCAGACTCAGAGGCATGGTGCACTTTGAGTGTCTTCAAAGGGACTGGGTCTGGTTCTACAGAGGCCTATTCAGAAACGTTATTTCACTGGGGACAACCCCTGAGGTGAAGATGCATATGGTTAGCTGAGAGAGTTAGATCAGATTTACGGGATCCATCCAGCAGTTCATGTGCAGAGAATTAGTCAGCTAACTGTTTTAATCTGTAGATGGACTCACATTTTTACCAACGTGCAAATCACACCTGTTCCCCACTTTTTTTCTCGTGCCTCGTTTACATATGAGCAACTTTCAATTTGGCTCTTTGAAAATGTCAGCGCCGATAAGAATCAACGGGCCGACCCACATATGTTAATTTTTATATTTTTTACTGAAGTGTTTTAGTATTGTCTTTAGGATGCAACCAGAACTATTGCCAATGGGCATGATGCTCCTGTGACCCAACAACCCAATGACATGTGATCTAATTTCTTAGGCCCACATTTTATGGATTCATGTTTTTCTCTTGTTAAAGCTTTTTTCTTAACATGGAAGACTTTAGTTACAGTTTTTCTCAATCATTCATACATTCTTTGGAACAATGTTGTCGATTTTCAAAACAGTGCACACAAAACACTAAACTCTGTAGCCTTCTGCAAAACAGTAAATGCATTTTCAAAATGTAGTTGCCTTCTAAAAACAATGCATTTATCAATACTACACAATACTGTCAAAATTGCTAATATAAATTGCATTTTATCAAAAGAACATGACTGCAAAAAGCTGACTAAAAAGGGCCAAACATAATCCAAAACACAAACAAAACAAACTGCAAATGCATCCAACAAGTTTGTAGAGTCACAATCTAGATGTAGTCATTGTGTGCAAGGAATATGGGACCAAATACTAAGATTTGGACTACTTTAATACACCATAAGTGAATTTGTCCAAATATTTAGGATTTCCTCAAATGGGGGGACTAGATACATAAAGAGCTTTCATTTCTAAACTGTAAAACAGATACAGTTGAAGTCAGAAGTTTACATACACCTTAGCCAAATACATTTAAACTCAATGTTTCACAATTCCTGACATTTAAGCCTAGTAAAAATTCCCTGTCTTAGGTCAGTTAGGATCACCACTTTATTTTAAGAATGTGAAATGTCAGAATAAGAGTAGAGAGAATAATTTATTTCAGCTTTTATTTTTTTCATCACATTCCCAGTGGGTCAGATGTTTACATACACTCAATTAGTATTTGGTAGCATTGCTTTTAAGTTGTTTCACTTGGGTCAAACGTTTGGGTAGCCTTCCACAAGCTTCCCACAATAAGGTGGGTGAATTTGGGCCCATTCCTCCTGACAGAGCTGGTGTAACAGAGTCTGGTTTGTAGGCCTCCTTTTTTCAGTTCTGCCCACAAATTTTCTATCGAATTGAGGTCAGGGCTTTGTGATGGCCACTCCAATACCTTGACTTTGATGTCCTTAAGCCATTTTGCCACAACTTTGTAAGTACGCTTGGGGTCATTGTTCATTTGGAAGACCCATTTGAGACCAAGCTTTAACTTCCTGACTGATGTCTTGAGATGTTGCTTCAATATATTCACATAACTTTCCTACCTCATGATGCCATCTATTTTGTGAAGTGCACCAGTCCCTCCTGCAGCAAAGCACCCCCACAACATGATGCTGCCACCCCCATGCTTCACGGTTGGGATGGTGTTCTTCGGCTTGCAAGCTTTCCCCTTTTTCCTCCAACCATAACAATGGTCATTATGGCCAAACAGTTCTATTTTTGTTTTATCAGACCAGAGGACATTTCTCCAAAAAGGACAATCTTTTTTTCCATGTGCATCTGCAAACTGTAGTCTGGCTTTTTTTATGGCGGTTTTAGAGCAGTGGCTTCTTCCTTGCTGAGCGGCCTTTCAGGTTATGTCGATATAGGACTTGTTTTACTGTAGATAAAGATACTTTTGTACCTGTTTCCTCCAGCATCTTCACAAGGTCCTTTGCTGTTGATCTGGGATTGATTTGAACTTTTTGCACCAAAGTATGTTCATCTCTAGGAGATAGAACGCTTCATCTTCCTGAGCGATATGATGTCTGTATGTATGAAAATCGCCACAAATAAAAGGTGACATTCTGTACGTCACCTAATATGAAACAGTGATCTCAAATCCAAAATGCCGGAGTATAAATACATATACTATATGGTGTGGACTGTAGGTTCCTAACAATTTATCCTGATGATAGGTTCCTTTATAATGTTCCCCAGTCAACATCTACTCAGGACCGTTATTTAAGTATATTTCTGGACTAAAGGAGAGAGACCGACCCTTAAAAACAACTGTCCAGAGTTTCCAGATGTCTATGAAGCCATTGTAATGATGACCTAATTACAATATGAGTGAAATAGCTTTCCTTCAGAAAAAGGGTAATTGACCTTTCACTAAGCCCTTACCCCATTGGTTAGTGTTGCAACCTCAGACAACATTTTCCCAGGAAGCCCAATTCCCCATTCAACCACTAGTGAAATCTCCCCCCAATGATCTCAAACAGTGTTTCTAATACACAATGAAATAAACACAGACTACCCCTTGCTAATCAGGAAACTTTTTGGCATGTTTTGGTGGACTGTCATTACAATCGCTTCATGGGAACCTGGTAAAATTATGTTTGTAGTGTGGCTAGCCACTGAATGGCTCTGAACTCATGTCTGTCAGCATGCAGTCAAAGCTATAACCACTTTTGGAGCTAACAAGTGCTCTCATATCCAGCCTGGTCTCATAGACTACACGTAACATAGTAAATGTAAATCTGCGGCACTCAAATTAGTATGATATGTTACATTTGGTATGGTTACATAAAACAGATGGTTACTCTAGGCAAAAATGAAAGGTGGGTGGGCGTATAACGCGAACGTCTAGCAACCCAAAGGTTATGAGTTCAAATCTCATCAAGGATGACTTTAGCATTTTAACTAATGTTCAACTACTAACTACTTTTTAGCTACTTTGCAACTACTGTACTTAGCATTTTGGGTAACTCTTCCCCTAACCTTAACCCTTAACCTAACCCTAACCCCTAGCCTAGCTAACATTAGCCACCTAGCTAGAATTCATAACATATTGTACGTTTAGCAAATTTGTTACATATAATACAAATTGAAATTCGTAGCATATCATACAAAATGAGTGATGGACATCAACAAATTAATACCTCCCATACAAAGTTTAACAGGTCATACTTAATGGAGTGTGTTGGATTTACATACAGCATCTTATCCTGATGTCGCAACAGATGGGAGTTGTATTCATAACATTGCTTACTTAGCTAACAGCTAACATACATTTAGAGAAAACAGGTTAGGTGGTATGTTAGCTAGCTAGCGTTAGCAACGTTTGGTGGTCAATGTTGAGACTGAGAGCTAGCTAACCAGCTGAGCTAGCAAACAATGTAGCAATAGTATAATTTCCGATTTAAAAAAAGACTCCATCAACAGGTTAGGTTCTGCATTTCAGGAATCACAGTAGCAAGTACTCCTTGTGCACAGTTAAATTATTTATCAATTTAAACCATTTACACTGAGTGTATAAAACATTAAGAACACCTGCTCTTTCCATGACATAGACTGACCAGGTGAAAGCTATGATCCCATATTGATGCCACTTGTTAAATCCACTTCAGTCAGTGTAGATGGAGATGGGACAGGTTAAAGAAAGATTGTTAAGCTTTGAGACAATTGAATGTGTGTGTGTGCGCACCGTTCAGAGGGTGAATGGGCAAGACAAAATATTTAAGTGCCTTTGAACGGGGTATGGTAGTAAGTGCCAGGCACATCAATTAGCGAAGGGTCAATTATTTCCTGTTTTGGAATTGTGTGGGCGTACCACAACTCATAAAAAATACTCACGCAAGTAGAGCGCTGATTGGCCACCTAGGATAACGTCATATTCTATGAGGAAATAGCAAGCATTTTTGAAACAGTCTTTTTGAAGTGTTTTTTTTCTCCAATGTATGCTTTGGCCACAAATACGAGTATAGGACGAGTCAACAACATCATATGGGTATGAATATGAAATTTGATTTGATAAAATTAGATAATTTTGGGGGTGACAGGTAGCCATTGGTTAGAGTGTTGGTCTAGTAACCGAAAGGTTGCAAGATTGAATCCCTGAGCTGACAAGGTAAAAATCTGTCGTTCTGCCCCTGAACAAGGCAGTTAACCCACAGTTCCTAGGCTGTCATTGAAAATAAGAATTTCTTCTTAACTGACTTGCCTAGTTAAATAAAGGTAAAAAAAAATAAGATATTCACTGCACAGTCATTTTAAGTTGCTCTTTGGGGTTTATGCAAAGCACTTGGTGAAATAAATTATTTTTTCATTTATAAGGAGCGTCAAATCTTTTTGTGATTTTACTGTGAAATCGTAACTTTTTTGCTTTTGTCAGCTCAACGCAAACACTATATGCAGAACATACAAACATTACAGCAAAGACCACATTCAAGCACACAGGATCTGGTTTGTTTTTCATTCTTTACAATCAGTCTGTTCCATTTTCATCGGACACTCCGCCTTAGTTAGCTTTAGTGTATCATCAGCCTTTATGTAACTAAGACATTGTGGCCACAAGTACGTCTCTGATAACTGCTGACTTAGTTTAAACTGTCTGGTGTACCAGAGGGGTGTCATCTGGTACGCTAGCAGACACCTTATGACTCATCCTGTACCTCAGACTCATACATGATCATGATGCAAAATGAAACTCCCTATGTCTCATTTTCAGCAGGTACTTACGGTTATTCACCCCATAGGCAAGGTGTACATAGTCTGTCGGTTAATCACCCCATAGGCAAGGTGTACATAGTCTGTCGGTTAATCACCCCATAGGCAAGGTGTACATAGCCTGTGTCTAAATGAATAGTTGTGAAATGATCTGTTGGGTATCGTTACCATGATCAACTTGTTTTTCTTGCTTTTAGATAACAGGGTCAGCATTGGTTACTAACGCGGATACACCCACTTCCTATTGCAAAACAGAGCTTGCAGCTCAACTTCCTGAATTGAAACCGAACACAAGAGTTCTGAGCTATAAGAATTTCACATAGGCTTAACATAAACATATGTTTTAACCCTTGACCATGTGCAACAACGTGGTAACTGCCAGATGAAAACACAGCCACCCACTTTGCATGCAAAGTTATTTTCAGATCACATGTCAATGGAGGTAGGCTGACCCACGCTAACGCTTTTTCTCGCTCCCACTCACACCTGAAATGTCACCTCTGCCCTACAACAAATATCCCTTCCGTAAGCAGCATTAACTTCTTATGAAGACTTTTCTTTCTGCTGTGACTCAACTGTGAGGATTCTGAGTAAGGGGGTTGCCTCTTTTTCAAGCACCATGAACCAAGGCCTTGAGAGGTACAGAGGTGTGGGTTTACTTTCAGAATTACATTGTTAGAAAGAGTGAAAAAAACTACCTGACAATGTGAAAGATATACAGTACCAGTCAAAAGTTTGGACACACCTACTCATTCAAGGGGTTTTCCTTATTTTTACTATTTTCTACATTGTAGAATAATAGTGAAGACATCAAAACTTTGAAATAACACATATGGAATCAACCAAAAAAGTGTTAAACAAATCAAAATATATTTTATATTTGAGATTCTTCCAAGTAGCCACCCTTTGCCTTGACGACAGCTTTGCACACACTTGCCATTCTCTCAACCAGCTTCATGAGGTAGTCACCTGGAATGCATTTCAATTAACAGGTGCACATTGTTAAAAGTTAATTTGTGGAATGTGTTTCCTTCTAAATGCATTTGAGCCAATCAGTTGTGTTGTGACAAGGTAGGGGTGGTATACAGAAGATAGCCCTATTTGGTAAAATACCAACTCTATATTATGACAAGAACAGCTCAAATAAGCAAAGAGAAACGACAGTTCATCATTACTTTAAGACATGAAGGTCAGTCAATCTGGAACATTTCCAGCACTTTGGAATTTTCTTCAAGTGCAGTCGCAAAAACCATCAAGCGCTATGATGAAACTGGCTCTCATGAGGACCGCCACAGGAAAGGAAGACCCAGATTTACTTCTGCTGCAGAGGATAAGTTCATTAGAGTTACCAGCCTCAGAAATTACAGCCCAAATAAATGCTACAGAGTTCAAGTAACAGACATCTCAACATCAACTGTTCAGAGGAGACTGTGTGAATCAGGCCTTCATGGTCAAATTGCTGCAAAGAAACCACTACTAAAAGGACACCAATAAGAAGAAGAGACTTGCTTGGGCCAAGAATCATGAGCAGCCGACATTAGACTGGTGGAAATCTGTCCTTTGAGATTTTTGGTTCTTTTTGGTTCTTTGTGAGACACAGAGTAGGTGAACAGATGATCTCCGCATGTGTGGTTCCCACGTGAAACATGGAGGACGAGTTGTGAAGGTGTGGGGGTGCTTTGCTGGTGACACTGTCAGTGATTTAGTTAGAATTCAATGCACACTTAACCAGCATGGCTACCACATCATTCTGCAGCGATACGCCATCCCATCTGGTTTGCACTTAATGGGATTATCATTTGCTTTTCAACAGGACAATGACCCAACACACCTCCAGGCTGTGTAAGGGCTATTTGACCAAGAAGAAGAGTGATGGAGTGCTGCATCAGAAGACCTGGCCTCCACAGTCACCCGACCTCAACCCATTTGAGATGTTTTGGATGAGTTGGACCGCGGAGTGAAGGAAAAGCAGCCAACAAGTGCTCAGCATATGTGGGAACTCCTTCAAGACTGTTGGAAAAGCATTCTTCATGAAGCTGGTAGAAATGCCAAGAGTGTGCAAAGCTGTCATCAATGCAAACTTTGAAGAATCTAAAATAAAAAAATATTTGATTTGTTTAACACTTTGTTTGGTTACTACATGCTATTTCATAGTTTTGCTGTCTTCACTATTATTCTACAACGTAGAAAATAGTAAAAATAAAGAAAAACCCTTGAATGAGTATGTGTGTCCAAACATTTGACTGATACTGTATGTGTGAGAGAACGCAGATGCTTTGGAAACGTAATGTGGATGGTTTAGCTAAAATAAGAGAGTCAGTGTGGTAGTGTTTAACTTCACTTCGGCACAGGCTCATACTGTATGTCCCCACTGGAAAACACCCCACACATCATTTGATAAAATCACTGTACAAACAGAAAACACAGAATGTAATTTCTTACAACAAACCATTGAGCAACATCCAGTCATCCACATAACAGTGTGAAATGTGGGGATATGTAGAAATACACTATACAGGGAAGGAAAAACGTATTTGATCCCCTGCTGATTTTGTACGTTTTCCCACTGACAAAGAAATGATCAGTCTATAATTTTAATGGTAGGTTTATTTGAACAGTGAGAGACAGAATAACAACAAACAAATCCAGAAAAACGCATGTGAAAAATTTTATAAATGGATTTGCATTTTAATGAGGGAAATAAGTATTTGACCCCCTCTGCAAAACATGACTTAGTACTTGGTGGCAAAACCCTTGTTGGCATTCACAGAGGTCAGACGTTTCTCGTAGTTGGCCACCAGGTTTGCACACATCTCAGGAGGGATTTTGTCCCACTCCTCTTTGCAGATCTTCTCCAATTCATTAAGGTTTTGAGGCTGACGTTTGGCAACTCGAACCTTCAGCTCTCTCCACAGATTTTCTATGGGATTAAGGTCTGGAGACTGGCTAGGCCACTCCAGGACCTTAATGTGCTTCTTCTTGAGCCACTCCTTTGTTGCCTGGGGCGTGTGTTTTGTGTCATTGTCATGCTGGAATACCCATCCACGACCCAATTTCAATGCCCTGGCTGAGGGAAGGAGGTTCTCACCCAAGATTTGACGGTACATGGCCCCGTCCATCGTCCCTTTGATGCGGTGAAGTTGTCCTGTCCCCTTAGCAGAAAAACACCCCCAAAGCATAATGTTTCCACCTCCATGTTTGACGGTGGGGATGGTGTTCTTGGGGTCATAGGCAGCATTCCTCCTCCTCCAAACACGGCGAGTTGAGTTGATGCCAAAGAGCTCCATTTTGGTCTCATCTGACCACAACACTTTCACCCAGTTGTCCTCTGAATCATTCAGATGTTCATTGGCAAACTTCAGACGGGCATGTATATGTGCTTTCTTGAGCAGGGGGACCTTGCAGGCGCTGCAGGATTTCAGTCCTTCACGGCGTAGTGTGTTACCAATTGTTTTCTTGGTGACTATGGTCCCAGCTGCCTTGAGATCATTGACAAGATCCTCCCGTGTAGTTCTGGGCTGATTCGTCACCGTTCTCATGATCATTGCAACTCCCCGAGGTGAGATCTTGCATGGAGCCCCAGACCGAGGGAGATTGACAGTTCTTTTGTGTTTCTTCCATTTGCGAATAATCGCACCAACTGTTGTCACCTTTTCACCAAGCTGTTTGGCAATGGTCTTGTAGCCCATTCCAGCCTTGTGTAGGTCTACAATCTTGTCCCTGACATCCTTGGAGAGCTCTTTGGTCTTGGGCATGGTGGAGAGTTTGGAATCTGATTGCTTCTGTGGACAGGTGTCTTTTATACAGGTAACAAGCTGAGATTAGGAGCACTCCCTTTAAGAGTGTGCTCCTAATCTCAGCTCGTTACCTCTATAAAAGACACCTGGGAGCCAGAAATCTTTCTGATTGAGAGGGGGTCAAATACTTATTTCCCTCATTAAAATGCTATTCAATTTATAACATTTTTTCACATGCGTGTTTCTGGATTTTTTTGTTGTTATTCTGTCTCTCACTGTTCAAATAAACCTACCATTAAAATTATAGACTGATAATTTCTTTGTCAGTGGGCAAACGTACAAAATCAGCACGGGATCAAATACTTTTTTCCCTCACTGTATATACACACAAAAGTATGTGGACACCCCTCCCTTCAAATTAGTGGATTTGGCCATTTCAACCACACCCGTTGCTGACAGGTGTATAAAATGCTTGAGCTGTTATTGGGAAGTGGAAACGTCTAGGAGCAACAACGGCTCAGCCGCGAAGTGGTAGGCCACACAAGCTCACAGAACGAGACCGGCGAGTGCTGAAGCACGAGGCGCGTAAAAATCGTCTGTCCTCAGTTGCAACACTCATTACCGAGTTCCAAATCGCCTCTAGAAGCAACTTCAGCACAACTGTTCGTCGGGAGCTTAATGAAATGGGTTTCCATGGCCGAGTAGCCGCACACAAGCCTAAGATCACCGCAATTGGACTCAGAGCAGTGTAAACATGTTCTCTGGAGTGATGAATCACACTTCACCATCTGGCAGTCCGGTGGACGAATCTGGGTTTGGCAGATGCCAGGAGAACGCTTCCTGCCCCAATGCATAGTGCCAACTGTAAAGTTTGGTGGAGAAGGAATAATGGTCTGGGGCTGTTTTTCATGGTTCGGGCTAGGACTCTTAGTTCCAGTGAAGGGAAATCTTAACGACACAGCATACAATGACATTCTAGATGATATTGTGCTTCCAACTTTGTGCCAACAGTTCGGGGAAGGCCCTTTCCTGTTTCAGCATGAATGGGGGACCAACTTAGATGTTCCATGAGTAGGTGTCCACATACCTTTGGTCATGTAGTGTATGTTCTGTAGAATTTGACGCGCGTACGTGCAAACACACACACACAGTTGAAATAAGCAACAAGACAATGTCAGGTTTTCTTAATAAAAATAATTCATTTCAGGACAACATATAAATAAGTATTGAAACGCACAGTACAGATAATATTTGATATTAATAAATACTTAACAAACAAAACAAAGCTTTTCATACAATACCCTATTATTGACAGGTTACACAAAAATGTCTCACAACTTTTGCATGTTTTGTTACAACTTTGCATGTTTATGTGTAACATTGGAATGTACCTATGTATGTCAAGGAAAGTACCAGAGCAGCTTATTAAGTATTGTGCAGTATGTAGTGGTCTGAATGTGGTTCAGACCCATAACCAAAGAGCATATAATGACAACTAATTACCCTTGTATTCTATTATATTATGTGTATCATCTGCTTAAAGCGCAGATCTATATCTAGGCTGCCATAAGTCTAATCAACAAAATACATTTTTTGCAGGCATCAGATATGCATATTGAACAGATGTCGGATATGCATATTGAACAGATGTTGGATATGCATATTGAACAGATGTTGAATATGCATATTAAACAGATGTCGGATATGCATATTGAACAGATGTTGGATATGCATATTGAACAGATGTCGGATATGCATATTGAACAGATATCGGATATGCATATTGAACAGATGTCAGATATGCATATTGAACAGACGTCAGATATGCATTTTGAACAGATGTCAGATATGCATATTGAACAGATGTCGGATATGCATATTGAACAGCTGTCAGATATGCATATTGAACAGATGTCAGATATGAATATTGAACAGATGTCAGATATGCATATTGAACAGATGTCGGATATGCATATTGAACAGCTGTCAGATATGCAAATTGAACAGATGTCAGATATGCATATTGAACAGATGTCAGATATGCATATTGAACAGACTTCAACGCTGCCTTAGTTAAGAGGTCAAATCAATGCTTTGTAGACGATGGCACGTTTTTTGACAGGAAGGAAATGTCAGTTCAAATATATAGGTTTAAAAGAAGAAAACACAGGAATGTCAGTTTGATATCAAACAGAGTAGTGGAGTGAGGCATCGTGTGAGCAGAGCAGATTTCAGCAGAGCCCCTACGATGAAGAGGTACTATACTGCAGGCCAGGTTCTATGGGTGGTGAGGGATTTTACTGCAGGCTGGAGCCTAACAGCTCTGAGTAGCTAAGAGCACTGGCTGCACTTTGTATAGCAGCAGCTACTCTTCCTGGGGTCCAGCCATGCCACAGCTACAAGGTATGAACCAAGCTCTGAATGAGGTGTTGAGCTCTACAGGGATTTCTCCTGCCTTTATGTTCTCCCTCCTCTGAATGAGGTGTTGAGCTCTACGGGGATGTCTCCTTCCTTTATGTTCTCCCTCCTCTGAATGAGGTGTTGAGCTCTACGGGGATTTCTCCTTCCTTTATGTTCTCCCTCCTCTGAATGAGGTGTTGAGCTCTACGGGGATTTCTCCTTCCGTTATGTTCTCCCTCCTCTGAATGAGGTGTTGAGCTCTACTGGGATTTCTCCTGCCTTTGTTCTCCTTCCTTACCTCCAAACACATACTCCTTTCCTCACTGGCAATCCCCTTTGACGAGATCAACTGAACTCTGCTCTCATCTATAAGTAACTCATTAACTAGGAGTCTGTGTGAAGGTAATCGCCCAGCATTAACACATATAGAACATACGTGGTACAACTCTCAGGGCAAGCGCTAACCTGGGTTTCTACAGTAGAGATACAAAAAGTGGTCAACAGCGAACAAGAACACAACGGCATCTGTATTGCCAGCAGACATCTATGTGGCGGTGGGAGAGATTGAAAAGAAGAACACAACAGCATCTGTACTGCCTGTAGACATCTATGTGGTGGTGGGAGAGGTTGAAAACAAGAACACAACAGCATCTGTACTGAGGTTGAATATTATTGAGTTTTAACTACTGTTTTCTCTGTCATGTAACATAACTTCTACGTTTGACTTCTGTTCAAGTAGCACAATTCAGTACTTAATGGTCCTGCCCACTCACAATCAGTTTGGACTGTACCTAATCCTGTTTAAACCACATTTCTACTGACCAAGCTCTCATTTTGGTAGTGGTCGTGATGGCTTTGGCACAACTTTGCACTTGCCAGAATTTTGGTCGATGAGGTTCTTAAACAAAAGCTGCAGTTTATCACATTATTGTGTCGGTAGCTAGTTGCTTGATAGATAATTCCTTGGCCGTATTATTAAGCAGCTTACGTATTGCGCTTTTTTCAAGATACAATCAGTAGTCCAGCATGATACATACTGTACACATTGTCCGTTGTCTGACACGTATACCTCACCTTTCATCCTGTACACGTGGGATAATAATAATTGCACTAAGAGGTATTCTGCCGGCCCCTGCTCTTTGCTCTTCATGAGCACATGTTAAAACGGGCTTCTGGCCTCAGGGTCACTAGTTTCAGAGATGCATTGACTAGCATGGTGGCACGACCATTTTAATCTTCCTCAAACCTTTGGGCTCACCCCCTGTAGACCTGCTTAAAGTGGTCACATTCGTTACAGAAGCCTTGCTTATCTATGTTGGCATAGTGGTCACAGCCTTGGGCTTTACAGCTCTGCTTCATCGTCTCCTTTGGTGCTCCTGCCCTCTGCCTGCGGCTCTCTCTCTGCCCCCGCGTGGCCCGGCACTCTGGACACAGGTCGGTGCAGCCGGAGGAGAGGTTACTGCAGCCACTCCGCCTGCACGTGGCCTGGGTCTGGGTCTGTCTGGGTCTGTCTGGTTCTGGTTTAGCAGTTCGCTGCAGATAGAGAAAAACAAAGAGGAAACAAATCATTCTACACTCTGAAACTGTAAAAATTATTTGCAATTCAAGATGTGGTGTACAGCCACTGGGCCCTGTGTGAGAGGGAGGGAGACACTCACCATTACCAGTGGAGGGGAGTTGGCGCCGGGAGCCCTGGTAGCATTCTGGTTGAGCCTGGAGCTCTGCTCGTTAAAGAAGAACTTGTTACAGTATCCCTCCAGCATGGTATTGCCCATGGCCCCACACCCTGGGCCCTGACAGCGCGAAGCATTCTGGAAGCCTGCCTCCGACGCATGGTGAGTCTGTATTGGAGCAGGGGGAGGAGGAGGGATCGCCACTGGAGAAGATAAACCTAGAGAAACCACATGTCAAACTCACATATGACCACACACAATATCAACTATTCTTGAGATTCAGGTAAATTTGCAGCTTTTCCAGTTCTGTCTGGTGTAAACATCAAGTTAGTTTCATGTTGTTTCTAAGTATACTGACATAAGTAGAGCAAGATAAGACATGACAGCTGTGGCTTTTGATGAGGCCTGATTCCTTTAGATTAAATCTATATATTTTGCTGGGACATGAAAAGAAAAGCATTTCTTGTTAAAATGACTAAGAACAAGCATCTGGTTTGACTTACGGTGGTTGTTCAGATAGTACATATAGCAGACGGTGCAGAATCCCAGCTTCTGTTGAGTCCCAAAGTACTGGCATCCCGACATCTTACAGGGCCGGCCCGGGCACTCAGATTCCCTGGGCGGGGGCTGGATCCATAACGACCCAGAAGAGGCCGCTGCTGCCGGCGGCTGGGGCTCCTCGCCCCGCTCTGTGCCAGTACTCTGGAAGCACGGGGGGCACAGTCCGTTAAATATCCTGAAGGCCTCCTGGTGGCACATGCTGCACCTCCCTGGTGCATTCTGCCGGCTGTTAAAGCAGCGTTCACACAGACCATTGTGCTCCTCGCTGCGGGTGAAAACGCAGCCAGGCACCTTGCACTTCATGGCGTGGGTTTCGCTGTAACAGCAGGGCGCCGAGCGCAGTGAAGAGAAGGAGAGCGGGCTGGATAACACCGCCAGGCAGCCAGGGGGGCTGGGCCGTACTCTACTACTACACCCCGGCTCACAAACCTGACTACCGCCTTTCGTAGGGGCGGCCTCTATCCTCCCGTTGGGCTGGCCCTGGCGTTTCTCAAAGCACTCGTGGCAGTGTGGCTGGGTGTCCATGGAGACGTAGAAGGTGCACCGTGGTGTGGCACATCGGATCTCGATGAAGGACAGCTGAGACACGGAGAAGGGGGGTGGTCTATGGGGGTGGGAGGCGGCCCACAGTTGGTCCTTGTCCTCCTGCCAGCGCTTGTACTCGTGGTTGACCAACTGGAGATAGTCCTCCATCAGGTTCATGTCCTCAGGCAGGTTCCCTTCATCCAGCCTGGGAGAGGCAACACGCAACACACTCAATACTACTGATAGGATAATTATACACCTCTTGGACAGGCCGCCAGGTCGTCAATAACGACAATTGGTTCTCAACTTGACCCACCCCAATAAATAAAGTACTATTATGCCACAAACATACTTTTTTTTAAAACAGATTTGTATTGTGCTTTTTAAACAGTGCTTTACATCCTGTTCTCTATAGTTCTCCATGCCTCTAGCGTCCCACCCACCTGGCAGCATTGATGATGCGTGTGGTGTCGTAGCCCAGTCCAATGACAGGGATCTCCATCAGCATCAGGTAGTCCTTCAGAAGCCTGTCCTTCTGCATCTGCTCCTTCTCCATCAAGAAGTGCACATTGAGCTCCTCGAAGCCCCCGCGGCCCGGGTTGATCAGCGGCACCGCTCGGATCTCTGGGGTACACAGTCGTAATGATGACAAACAGGAAGTAGTATATAGCTAGCACCTTTCTGGGACACAATGACACTGTACACCAAAACAGCACAATAAATGACCCAATTTAGTATTCCCCCTCATCCTACAAGCACTTCTCAACACAGTAATCTATCAACGATGGTTACTGTCCACACCTGGGCCACTGTCTTTGATGGTGATGAGGGGGGCAAAGTGCTGGGAGTCATAGCCAAGCACTATGGGGTACTTGTAGCACTCCCTTGGAGGCCAGTGGAGAGGCAGGTAGATGCCCCCCACGTTGAGGGGAGAGAAGGAGGAGCAGGACCTCATGCTGCGCAGCACTTGGTCTGTAAGGATACAGCCATGAGTTAGTCACTGAACACAATACAGCACACTGACTACTTCTACTGCTATAGTAGACAGACCTACAAAAAGACAGCACACTGACTGATTCTACTGCAGTAGTAGACAAACCTACAAAAACTGCATATACGTCTGGGTTTGAACTTCTGATGAACTGAGTGATGAGAGGCTCCATTGAGGAAGGCTGTACCTGCGATGACGATGATGGGCCTGCGGAGGATGTTGGAGAGGATAAAGATGTGCATGTCCTCCAGGGAGTCAAACTGCAGCCCGTTGCTGCTGGACACAGGTGACGCCATCTTGATGATCTTCTCCCATTCCTCCTCCCAATTCTGACAGAAGAATAATCAATTACAACCACTTTAGCTGCTTTAAACATCATGATCCTACTAACAGGTGATACTACTAACAGACCTGGGTGATACTACTAGCAGACCTGGGTGATACTACTAACAGACCTGGGTGATACTACTAACAGACCTGGGTGATACTACTAGCAGACCTGGGTGATACTACTAGCAGACCTGGGTGATACTACTAGCAGACCTGGGTGATACTACTAACAGACCTGGGTGATACTACTAGCAGACCTGGGTGATACTACTAACAGACCTGGGTGATACTACTAACAGGTGATACTACTAACAGACCTGGGTGATACTACTAATAGACCTGGGTAATACTACTAACAGACAATACTACTAAAAGGTGATACCTGGGTCACAATATGTCAAACACTTTAAAATACTTGGCTTGCACTTGATTCAGTTTGCCTGGTCCCCAAAGTGCTCCAAACTAAATCAAGCAAAGCAAATCAATCTTACTACACTTTTCAAGTATTTTACATTATGTAATTTGGTCGTAGAGGAGGTCTGCTATAGTAACACCATCCTGGTCATAGAGGAGGTCTGCTATAGTAACACCATCCTGGTCGTAGAGGAGGTCTGCTATAGTAACACCATCCTGGTCGTAGAGGAGGTCTGCTATAGTAACACCATCCTGGTCATAGAGGAGGTCTGCTATAGTAACACCATCCTG
>QNTS01001991.1:315438-351570 GCA_003317085.1 Hucho hucho
AGGTCTGCTATAGTAACACCATCCTGGTCGTAAAGGAGGTCTGCTATAGTAACACCATCCTGGTCATAAAGGAGGTCTGCTATAGTAACACCATCCTGGTCATAAAGGAGGTCTGCTATAGTAACACCATCCTGGTTGTAGAGGAGGTCTGCTATAGTAACACCATCCTGGTCGTAGAGGAGGTCTGCTATAGTAACACCATCCTGGTCGTAGAGGAGGTCTGCTATAGTAACAACATCCTGGTCGTAGAGGAGGTCTGCTATAGTAACACCATCCTGGTCGTAGAGGGGGCCTCCGTTCCTCACCATGGTGCTGTAACGCAGGCCAGTCTGGGTGAACTCCTGAGACTGCAGCAGCTCTGTCTGGAAACGGGCTCTAAAGTTTCCTGTGTCGGTCTCCTTGAGCACACGGTGCAGGGCCTTCCTCAGGACCAGGTCTGTGTCCTGCACCCCCAGCATGTACTGAGAGGCAGCATGGAGAAGACAGTTCCCATCCCCTGCAACACAGACATGACATATGGGGGTAGATATTACATACAGGTGTAGGCTCTTAATTTGATCACTCTTTTGTTGCTGAGAATTTATTATGTTCACACATTCAAACTTTGTAGAGTTCCATCTGGTTTGATCCAGGCATGTAGAGTGGAGGTTAAGTTTATCTACAGTGCTGTTACTAATACAACACTTTACTATGATTCTGTGTTTGTGAAATACAAACTTCTCATCCTCACATCACCACAGGTAAGACTGCGAGTTATTAACAGCAAAACTATTCATCACCGACAAAGACCTGTGTTGCTCTGAGGAAAATGTGTAAAAGGAGAGAGGGGATTTCCAGAGCAGCTCTCGTAGCGCTCTTTAGGCATCTGTTATGTCTGACCACCATTCATCACCTTACAGAGGAAATATAAAAAGGCCTGAGAAAGTTTGATATCACAGACTATCAGCACTGTTGGTTTGTGTGGTGTACTTTCAATCGCTTTCCATATGTTGTCTTCTTCTATGATTGTCATCATGCCATACAACATGGCTAAAACAGACTGGACCACTAGGCCAATGACACATACAGTATTGGTTTAAACTCTTAACTGTAGTTTAATTAGGCAGTAATATGCTCCCTTGGCACGTTAAAACTGAAACAACCTAAACTAATAAAGAGAATGAAAAAACAGCCTTCAGTGATGACTGGAGAGGGTGACAGATGGGCTAAATGAGTAAATCAAGTAAAGTTGCGTTTGCAGGTTTTAATCCAAGTTTAAGAAATCAATGATAAACCGTCTGGCAGACAAACCATTGGAATTTTATGTTGACTCTTATACCAGGGCGGTGGGTCTTTTTGTCATTGTAACAAAATGGGCCTAAAGCATTTGAAATACTCTGCTGCCTGCCACACCAAAGAGAGGAATTTCCCTGATTGTGGTTCTCTGTGACTAAGTGCCGTGAAGCTGCCATTTGACTCTTTCTTCCCCTTGTCAGCTACTCCAGAGACATCCGAGACATGTGGCCCTGGACTTTCCAGAGGGGTGCTGCTTGGCTCGGCTGGAATGTTTTCTCTTTAAGAGCTTCACCGACAACCAATAAAGATCTCATTTTCGTGTGGGATGATATATTTTTATATTTTACACCCGCATATTTCTTTGCCTAAAAGAAGTTCTGAGTTCTGACACTGAATACCTTCTGCCTTCCTCTTTTTGTCTTCCGCGTGTCGAATACACCAGTAGAGGTGGACAGCGTGTCGAATACACCAGTAGAGGTGGACAGCGTGTCGAATACACCAGTAGAGGTGGACAGCGTGTCGAATACACCAGTAGAAGTGGACACTGTGTTGCGATAAGTGTAACACTGTTTTTACATACTGTATAATCTCAAATATTATACCTTTGTAATGTGTATCACTATCATACCCTTGTAATATGTGCATTACTATTATAACTATGTAATATGTATTATAAACCGGTTGTTTTGAGCCCTGAATGGTGATTGGCTGAAAGCCGTGGTATAACAGACCATATACCACGGGTATGACAAAAAAGTACAATTTACTGGTCTAATTACATTGGTAACCAGTTTATAATAGTAATAAGGCAATAAGGTATTTGTTGTCTATTATAACTATGCAATAGGTATTATAACTGTAATATGTATTATAACTATGTTATATGTACATTACTATTATAACAATGTAATATGTATTATAACTATGTAACATGTACATTACTTATAACTATGTAATAGGTGCTATAACTATGTAATAGGTATTATAACTATGTAATATGTACATTACCATTATAACTATGCAATAGGTATTATAACTATGTAATATGTACATTACTATTATAACTATGTAATAGGTATTATAACTATGTAATAGGTATTATAACTATGTAATATGTATTATAACTATATAATATGAAGGGGGACGCTTACAAGCCGAAGAACACCATCCCAACCGTGAAGCCTAGGGGTGGCAGCATCATGTTGTGGGGGTGCTTTGCTGCAGAAGGGACTGGTCCACTTCACAAAATAGATGGCATCATGAGAAAGGAAAATTATGTGGATATATTGAAGCAACATCTCAAGACATCAGTCAGGAAGTTAAAGCTTTGTCGCAAATGGGTCTTCCAAATGGACAATGACCCCAAGCATACTTCCAAAATTGTGGCAAAATGGCTTAAGGACAACAAAGTCAAGGTATTGGAGTGGCCATCCCAAAGCCCTGACCTCAATCCTATAGAAAAAGCATGTGCGGGCAAGGAGGCCTACAAACCTGACTCAGTTACACCAGCTCTGTCAGGAGGAATGGGCCAAAATTCACCCAACTTATTGTGGGATGCTTGTGGAAGGCTACCCGAAACGTTGGCCCCAAGTTATACAATTTAAGGCAATACTACCAAATACTAATTGAGTGTATGTAAACTTCTGACCCACTGGGAATGTGATGAAAGAAATAAAAGCTTAAATAAATCATTCTCTCTACTATTATTCTGACATTTCACTTTCTTAAAATAAAGTGGTGATCCTAACTGACCTAAAACAGGGAATCTGTACTAGGATTAAATGTCGGGAACTGTGAAAAACTGAGTTTAAATGTATTTGGCTAAGGTGTATGTAAACTTCTGACTTCAACTGTATGTAATATGTACATTACTATTATAACTATGTAATGTGTACAATAACTATGTAATATGTATTATAACTACGTAATATGTATATTACTATTATAACTATGTAATATGTACATTACTATTATAACTATAATATGTACATTACTATTATAACTATGTAATGTGTACATTACTATTATAGCTATGTAATATGTACAATAACTATGTAATATGTATTATAACTACGTAATATGTATATTACTATTATAACTATGTAATGTGTACAATAACTATGTAATATGTATTATAACTACGTAATATGTATATTACTGTTATAACTATGTAATATGTACATTGCTATTATAACTATAATATGTACATTACTATTATAACTATGTAATGTGTACATTACTATTATAGCTATGTAATATGTACAATAACTATGTAATATGTATTATAACTACGTAATATGTATATTACTGTTATAACTATGTAATATGTACATTACTATTATAACTATGTAATATGTACATTACTATTATAACTACGTAATTTGTATTATAACTATGTAATATGTACATTACTATTATAACTATGTAATATGTACATTACTATTATAACTATAATATGTACATTACTATTATAACTATAATATGTACATTACTGTTATAACTATGTAATATGTACATTACTATTATAACTACGTAATTTGTATTATAACTATGTAATATGTACATTACATTACTATTATAACTATGTAATACAATTTGAAAAAGTAAAAAGTATGTTTTTTGATTACTATTCTTTCAACAATTTGAGGTATGATTGGAGCAGTAGCTTTCCGTCAGTAAAGGGAACATTCCACCCGTAGCAACAACAAACTTCCGCTCAGCTCACCTTGATCATGTTCCATCTGGAGGTTGAAACATGCTCAATGTGTGACATGTCTGGTGAGTATGCAGGCCATGGAAGAACTGGGACATTTTCAGTTTCCAGGAATTGTGTACAGATGCTTGCGGCATGGGGCCGTGCATTATCATGCTGAAACATGAGGCGATGATCGCGGATGAACAGCACAACAATGGGCTTCAGGATCTCGTCATGGTACCACGATAAAATGAAATCGTGTTTGTTTACCGAAGCTTATGCCTGCCCATACCATAACCCCACCGCCATCATGGGGCACTCTGTTCACAACGTTGACATCAGAAAAATGCTCGCCCACACGACGCCATACACGTGGTCTGCGGTTGTTTTGAGGCCGGTTGGACGTACTACCAAATCCTCTAAAACAACTTTGGAGGTGGGTTATGACATAGAAATTAACATTTAATTCTCTGACAACAGCTCTGATGGACATTCCTGCAGTCAACATGCTAATTGCACACTCCCTAAAAACTTAAGACATCTTTGGCATTGCGTTGTGTGACAAAACTGTATATTTCATTGTCCCCATCACAAGGTTCCCGTCCTCTACCTCTCCTGTCCTCCTCTAACTCTCCTGTCCTCCTCTCCGGTACGGTCCTCCTCTAGTCCTCTACTTCTCCTGTCCTGTCCTTATTCACCAGTCACCTGACGCAATGGATTCATTCCATTGAGTCAGCAGCCAGCCAGCCAGCAACAGACAGAGTGGTCCTCCTCAGTCTGAAAGTCATGGCTGCTGTGTCATTCATAGGAGAAGCTACTCTATACCATTATTTCCCAAATCAAGGCCTGGCTGGGCCCTCCAGAGACTTCTATAATTTCCCAAATCAAGGCCAGGGTGGGCCCTCCAGAGACTTATATGAGGAAATTCCACCCACTCAATAGAAAGGAAATATGTATCATGTCAAGGGTCATTCTGGATTGGATTTACAGGAAGACAATCTTCTCTTATCACTATAATTTTACTGGAAATACTGTAGTTTCAACATATAGGGAAAAGAAAATAGCCTTTGATTCACGTTTCATGTACTGTTACTATGTTGTGACAGCATTAAAATGGCAAAGGTTCAAGATGTCTGTTCCACAGGTGATAAGATATTACCCTCAATAAGACAATAAACCGAATAACCTGGTTATATATCCACCTGACAATAACATTCCATCTTTGCAATGATTCAATGACATGACATGACATGATTGACATGGTAACTAACCCACGTGTGAGTCAAGACAGGTGGGGTTGTTTGCTGTATGATTTGTGAATAAAGATCCAACTCACTTAGCTACTTATTGAGAGAAGGGGTATACCCAAACCTCCACTGCAAAGCAGACAGAAACTGAACATTACAAAGTTTGAATGTGTCAACAGAATTAACTCGGTCAACATAGTCTTTAGAACAATGAAGGGGAAATTATCAGTATGACATAATAGAATTTCTGCTTTGGGATGTCCCACATAATTACCCTAGACGTTATGATCTACAAATACTGTACTGTAAATCTACAGAGTCATGTTAGGTACCAGTCAAATCAAGAGCTGCTAATGGTCATTCTAAAAGTGAAACAAATCCCCCCACCCCCCCAAGTTACTCTGCTAAAAAAAGAATCTTCAGTGTCAAACTCTTTTGACAAATACCTCCTACCTTCCTACTAGAATGACCAACAAGGGGAACATAAACCCAAACCAAACTAATACATTACCATTGGTCCTCAGTGGTACCATTTTCTTGACCTCGCGGCACCAGTTGAGCTTCTTCTCCTGCTCTAGGGAGCTCTGCATGGCCCTGTCCAAGATGGCCGCCTGAATGACCTGTTGGAAGGCCTGAGGGAACTGGCTCATGCCGATCATCTCCAGTGTGTACCGGTGCATGCCCCGCAAGTGGTGCATCAGGCTTTCACTGCCCGCAGGCTTCACTACATCGTTGGGCACCCGCTCCCGGATCTTGACCGCTTTCAGCAGGTTACTCACAAAGAGGAACTTGGGCAGGAAATTCTGTCCCTGGGACATGGTGTTCACCAGATGTAATGTGTACCAATACAGAACTGAAGAGAAGGAAAACAGTTGTTGGTTGGTTTCATTGGCAGCACGTGGTTCTGATCACTGGACTATATGGGTCACTTCTAATACAAGACAAAGTGGTTCTTGTGTTCTTTTCCAAGTTAGAATTTCCCCACAACCTCTGTTGCCCCAATGGGACTGAGGCACATGGCGCCCTCTACAAGCTGATGGTGATTTTTCAGACCCTAAGCCAAAGGACAGCTCTAGGCAGGGGCTAGTAAAAATAAATAAACAAGGCCCACTCACAACCGCCATCACAGAAAAGTCATGCTTCGATAATACTGCCAATGATTGATGCATACGAATTGCACAGAATGGAACTATTACAAATTTCCATTTGTCAAAATGAAGGACCATTGAAACAGGAACTTGCCAGTCAGATATTTCTTATAACATAACAATAGGCTCTTATGATCTTATTGAAGAGGTACCTTAACTACAATGTGATAAAATAAGATGTATACTCTGTACATTAAGTGCACCGTGTACAGTGACAACAAAACTATTCAAGCATCCTTCATCAATTACAGTATAGCCTACCTTGAAGGCGCATCATGTCACTGTAGAAGAACCTCTAAATATCTATGTAACATGGAGACAGTCGCTCTTTCGATATTGGCAGACTTTGATCAGAGTACAAGAATGGTGAGCGCTGCGGTTGACACAAAAGCCAGTAACAGGAGTCTGCTGACGTTCGAATTACTTAGTTCATTCTTCTGACAGCAACGTTTGAAACATTGTAACATTGCATCGCGAGTATTGTCATGAACATAGTTACAGTGTAACAATAACTATTAATTCAATATTTAATTGCTTGAGGGTGACGTCTTCGTAAACAACGGCGCCCACCGACGTGCGCAACCTCGGTCTGTCTCCCCAGAAACACAACAATGCAACGACTTATAGTATATAGATTTCAAACGCTAAAACAAAAGTGAGTTCCAATTATTGATAGAGAAACATATAGAATATGAATGAATATTACCTTTACAATATGTCGGTACTAAGACTACCAACAAAGCCCTAAGGATGCTCCAGGTAGCCCTCTGCCACTTAAATTAGGGTAACCGCAGCAGTCCAAACAGCGCCATTCAGCCGTCTTCACAATCAATTCTATTTTGGTATGTTTACTCTATAGGCTGTCAAAGCATAGATCACGTCCTCCAACTTAATGTAGTCCATGTAGACTGCGGAAAAGCCCAGGCAGGCTAAGGGGATTTCCAGTGTTAGGGACTTTCCACTTATCTCTCACAACCTTCAGACGCAGTTACATCTCACACACATAGGGGGTGTCTGAGCAAAGCGCCATTAGGTTACGTTCTCTGGGTCGTGTTGGTGACGAATAGCGCGCTGGAATGCATGGTCCCACCTACTGTGCACAATGGAGGCGCGTCAATGAGACAGCCAGCCCTACAATAAATAATTACATTGGAATGAGATAAGTCATAAATCTGACCTAAATCTTGACTCAGATTCATGAGTAAAATGTAGGCTTTGGGAGAAATGTATTTCCACAATCCTATGCATTGCCATGAATGGAATTGAATGGTATTGAATAGAATATAATGAAATGGATTAGAAGGGAATGGAATTTATTGTCCATTTGGTTAGAATGGCTGCTGGTCCACCTCTCTAACCTCTCTAAAATAACTACATGTTTGTTACATGTGGGTAGGCCTAAAGTAATTAAGATTAAGATTTAAATAACTTTATTGGTCAATTGCACACAAGGTCCAACCAAAAATTCACTCCCGCTTTTAACCCAACACTCCGAAAGACACACATACATACATATCCAGGTTTTTGGAGAGGTGCGGGGTAATTACAGTGTAGGAAGGCGAAGCATACTGTAGTCCCATAATTACACCTATACAGCATGCACTTAAACGATTTGCAAACAAACTTACATGGAGATTACTGATTCATCTAAAAGAATACTTCTAGGGTGATGAGGTTTACCCACAATTCATTTGAGTTTATTAACACATCTAATCCATATAAAGGATAGGTGTAATTACCCATAACCTCATGTCTACTCTATATAGACTGCTATTTGCAGCAGCATAACCCTCAGCTACACAGAGCGTCATACTTTAGCTCCATTGTATATAAAGAGTGTTTAGGAGCTCCCCCTCTGGTGTAATGCAGTTTGATGTAGGTCATTTGCAGCCACTGTAGAGGAAGTCAGGAAAGAACTGGTCCTCTACCAGATAACAACTTCCTCTGTGCAGTGTAGAACATATTCTATATACGAATTGCAATGGCATTATTGCTAGTGAAATCCATGGTCCTAAGGGAAACCCTTTTTAAAAGGCATGACACGGGTAGCCTAGTGGTTAGAGCATTGGGCCAATAACCGAAAGGTTGCTGGATTGTATTCCCGAGCTGACATGGTAAAAATCTGTTGTTCTGCCCCTGAACAAGGCAGTTAACCCACAGTTCCCTGGTAGGCCATCATTGTGAATAAGATTTTGTTCTTAACTGACTTTCCTAGTTAAATAAAGGTAAAAGCTTGAGTCATCATAGTCTAGCTAGCTGGTTCATTGTCTTTAGATATCAAGCAGCAGTGCCATCTATTGGATAAAGCTGTACAAATAATTCATGAAAAAGCAACACAAGGGGGCAGACATGTTCCATGATGAGAATGTCACAGAACTAAAGGTGTCCTATCATCCAAAAAGCAGAGGCTCCATATTCTGCAATGGTTTAAATACTCCATAAAAGTGCAAAACACAAATGGTGCCAACATACCTCACTCAAAACCAGTTCTCAACAGCATCATCTAGAATTAGTTGTATAGGCATGTCTTAAATTCCAATACTGATCGGTTCCCTCACTATCATGTGGTTGCCTTCATTCCACACATAGCTGCTTAATAACTACAATCTTAATGTGAAGGTTCGTTACTGCTGTGTTTTAATCCATGGCTTATTCACGCCAAGACAAAAAGAGGAGATAATGTGGATTTATACACAGTCAACAATGAGGGTTTGTTCCATAGAATAAGTCAAGAATTCAAATTGTATGGTTTAATGTGGAGATAGGGTGCACACGAAAAATATACAACTTTGTTTTTACAAAGTGTTTTCCATTTATTGTATTCAATATTTAGCCAGCCCTGACATTTCAGCTACTGCCTTTCTCAAGGGATGCTGCTGATGGTCAATGGACTTAACCAATGAGAAATGTAACCACAGTCATACACAGCAAATGCTTGACTTTATTGGATAACCTGCTACAGTAAACAGGACCAAAGTAACACTCAGCTCTCTATCATGCTAAATAGCAGTCCCAGTATTTCTGAACTTCATGAAACAAATTGAAAGTATATTTTGTCTACTGTGAGCAATGGGAAGAAAAAAGTGTTGTATCATGAACATAAACAGAATGGCCGGGTGTGCTCTTATGATCACATCATTTGACAATTTGAGTTTTAAAGTGCAGTAAATGCATTTTGCACACACAAATAACATAACCATAAAATGATATTTATGAACATCCTACAGCCTATTGTATTTTCTTGCCTGACTCTTTATCATGTGGTGTAGCACCTGCTAAACTGACAGTTGTATTTGCATGATAAACCATGGAGGTTGTGTGATGTACTGCCTGTTGAATCTGCACCTGAGGGGCTAGAACCTAACTGCCAAGCATGGAAATTACAGGGCTAATCATTGCCATACTATTGCCCCCTTTGCCATCTTGAGTCCGAAAGGAGGTGGGCAGATTGGTCCCTTACTTTTCACAAAAACGCAAAGGCGTGCTCTTTATGTAAGTAGGGGAAGTCTATAAAAATAAGCCTCTGCTCTCGTCACCGGCAGTTTACCACTAAAACATTTTTATAATCAGCCTTTATTGTTCATTCCCTCCTTGTGGGAGATGTGCCCATGTTCATTTTTTAAAAGGGCAAATCAACCATAAATCAGTTTATAAACTGCAGCGGCGGTTAAGAATGCCTGGATGAATATTCATTGGACTTCCTCAAGCTGCCACGCACTGTGATTCATTAGGCATATGTAAATATCACTCACTTTAATTGCCTCCAAACTGACTCAACATAATGTTGTCATTAGCAAATTATTACTTATTTGTGAAACTAATGGTACAGTATGGTGTGCATGCTAAAAACCCCACGTATATGATTACAATTATAACCCCCTTTTTCTGGGCAGTTTGTTGTCCCATTGTCAGGGTGTTGAGGAGTCTGATGTATTATGGGCAGAGTTGGGGTGATGGTAATGAGTGAGTTAGGGAGGAAGGTGGATGCTCTCGTCTGCACGGTTGATGTGCCAACAATTAAACAAACTGGCACTTTGATAGGTTTAGGACACCGTTGATCTTCCTCTCCCTCCCTGCCCTCCCATCACACACATGGCAGCAGCGCTCCTTCACCATCCCATCTATCCTTCTCATTTGCAGTGATTAGCAGGATTAGTATCGCTGACTGGGAGCATTAGCAGAGACGTGCTGTAGAGGTGGGGCAGGGGCTGTACACTGTAGTGTGTGACTGTAGTGTAGCCTGCCTCTCACAACGTTCTCCATTTGCTGCAACCTAAAGGAAAAACACAATATTTTCATATTTTTTTTATTTCTTTGACAAGTGCATCAAGACTGGAAATGTTGCAAACCATCTTTTGTTTACCCCCACTTTGTCATAAGAAATGATCACATTTTTTGTTCTCTTTAAAAGTGGAATTTATAGAAAATTATAAATACAAACAAATGTTCACTGATAATAGATTCTGTGCTCTTTAATTTCTTAATTTGCCCATATAAGAATAAAATATACATTTTTTATTTCAGGTGTTGATAAATGCTTCTAATGTTTTGATATGCTGTTTAAAAATATCAACAGTGCCTTTATAAAGTGCCACATTAACTACATAAAAAAATTATTACGGAATTTTTATGCATATAATTTTTTTTTAAAGAAATGTGGCTTTTTCAGCTTTGTTAGTTATTGCTAATGAGATCAGAATTCTTTAATTCAGTTAATTGATTTACTAAAATTAACAACTTTAACTTCAATTTCAGTCCTTCTTCTGTGGATTCTGTAGATTATGCTCCAATTCATCATTCTCAAAATGCTATCTGAACAGAGAAAACAATTTCCTTGAATTACATTTTGAACCAATAAGGGTTTCCTTTGTCAATATACTTACTGTTATAAACAAATTATCCTCAGCTATTTATTTGGTCAGTCCTTAAAACAGAAATTGAGCTTTTGATAATGAGAGTCTTCATGATTAGTGTTTGTTGTTTTCTGTTGTTATGAAGACTGGTCTGAAAATGAGACTGTTCAGTAGTCCAGGCACGTATCACAAGGTGACAAAAACCATGTTCGACCTTAACAGATCCTTAACCTGAAACAGGTCCAAGTTCTTGTTATTCAGTTGGGAATATATTCAGGGGGAAATAGTGTAAATGTGCTTGATGCCACATTATTTTAACACTAATCCCAAACTCTTGGCTGTCACAAACATGCACATTTTTTACAACCCAGCAATTAAGCTGTTTGTGTTTTTTAAGGGGCCAGTTGCGATTGGCACAATAGCCATGACAAAAGAGGCAAACAAACAAAAAAGAACAGGGAGAGAGAGGGAGGAGAGGGGGAGGGAGGGAGAGTGCGAAAGAGAGAGAGAGAGNGAAGGAGGAGAGGGAAAGGGAGGAGAGGGAGAAGGAGAGGGAGAAGGAGAGGGAAAGGTAAAGGGAGAAGGAGAGGGAGAAGGAGAGGGAGAGGGAGAGGGAGAAGGAGTGGGAGAAGGAGAGGGTGAGGGAGGAAAGCTAATAAAGTAATATGATGGATTATCTTCTCTTCACAAATGTTCCATCACCAGGTAACACCAGGTAACACACCATGTAACACCATATAACACCATGTAAATTGGCCCAGACAATGCATTATGGATAAGGCAGTTGAGGTTATAGCTTGTTAATGTGTCCCTCCCTCCCAACCCACACACAGCATCCTTCCTTCCCCATCAGCCCCTCTGCTTCTGTGCTGGCGGTGACTCGGTCACCTCATTGTCGGGGCATGCATGTCTTTAGGTGCAGATGGAGAGGGATGTCTCTGCTACAATCTTCCAGGCGTTGTAGTAGTGAGTGTGTCTGGTAGTGAGTGTGTCTGGGAGAGGGACAGGCTAAGGCAGAGCGGAGACTTACCCAGAGACCATATGCCTCTGCTCAACCATTACCC
Organism: Hucho hucho; assembly: GCA_003317085.1. Classification (NCBI taxonomy): domain Eukaryota; kingdom Metazoa; phylum Chordata; class Actinopteri; order Salmoniformes; family Salmonidae; genus Hucho; species Hucho hucho. Next base: position 327,721 of record QNTS01001991.1, read on the forward strand.
CCTCCTTCCTCTGCCAACCCAGTGTAGTCCACACAGCTAGGTGCCCTGTCCAGGGAGATGTACGTCAGGCCATCTGTTAAAGGAATTTGGGGAGGAAGGTGCTTCCTTGGTTAGCCTAATACTGAGATTAGACCGAGGATGATTAGGCTAACTAGGGTTCCCATGACCATGATTGGTGCCCTTGATCCCTTATACAGGGTCATCCCCATAATTTGGTAATTCATGGTTATGGTGACGATTAGGGTAAGAATAGATGTCCCTGGACATCAGTACTCTCCCAACAGGTCAAAATCTAAACTTTTACAATACATATAGTATGTGCTGGGATAATCTGCATGCAGTCAATTGTGTAACAAAAAGGGAAATGTATCTAACAAAATCTCATTGTATAAGTGATTTATGGTTTATTTTTTTATTTAACCTTTATTTTATAAGGGGGAAACATTTTGAGACCTAGGTCTATTTTACAAATGTGCCCTGTATATACTATATAAATATACACAGTTATACCTAAACATATACACATAAAAATACAGAAATACAGGCATGGGAAGCACAAATAAAACATCACAAATCACCCAGAAAAACAGCTACATTCCTACACAAATAAGTCCCCAATCAGTACTTTAATTAAGGATCGGACCCTTTTTTTCAATTTTCGCCTAAAAAGAAATACCCAAATCTAACTGCCTGTAGCTCAGGACATGCATATTCTTGATAGCATTTGAAAGGAAACACTTTGAAGTTTGTGGAAATGTGAAATTAATGTAGGAGAAGATAACACATTAGATATGGTAAAAGATAGTACAAAGAAAAAACATGCATATTTTTTTTGTACCATCATCCTTGAAATGCAAGAGAAAGGCCATGATGTATTATTCCAGCCCAGGCAAACATTTGATTTTGGCCACTAGATGGCTTTTTGTGCAAGGTTTTAGACTGATGCAATGAACCATTGCATATCTGTTCAAAATGTTGTATCAAGATTGCCCTAATGTGCCTAATTGGTTTATTCATACATTTTCAAGTTCATAATTGTACACTCTCCTCAAACAATAGCATGGTATTCTTTCACTGTAATAGCTACAGTAAATTGCAGTTAGATTAACAAGAATTTAAGCTTTCTGCCCATATCAGATATGTCTATGTCCTGGGAATGTTTTTTGTTTCTTCATACCTCATGCTAATCACATTAGCTCAACCGTCCCGCTGGATGGGACACCAATCCTGTCTTAAGGATCGGACCCTTTTTTTCAATTTTCGCCTAAAATGACATACCCAAATCTAACTGCCTGTAGCTCAGGACCTGAAGCAAGGATATGCATATTCTTGATACCATTTGAAAGGAACACTTTGAAGTTTATGAAAATGTGAAATGAATGTAGGAGAATTGAACACATTAGATCTGGTAAAAGATTTAAAAAAAATAATAATGTTGGTCCATCATCTTTGAAATGCAAGAGAAAGGCCATTATCTGACTTACGACTCTAGGCGTGATTTAGATTTTGGCCACTAGATGGAAAGAGTGTATGTGCAAAGTTTTAGACTGACCAAAATGAACCATTGCATTTCTGTTCAAAATGTTGTATCATGTCTGCCCAAATGTGCCTAATTGGTCAATATATACATTTATAAGTACATAACTGTGCACTCTCCTTAAACAATAGCATGGCATGTTTTCACTGTAATAGCTACTGTAAATTGGACAGTGCAGTTAGATTAACATTAAGTTACCCTTTCTGCCCATATAAGACATGTCTATGTCCTGGGAAATGTTCCTGTTACTTACAATGTCATGCTAATCACATTAGCGCACATTAGCTCAGCCATCCCGAGGGTGGGACACCGATCTGTAGAGATCTTTAAGAGGTTAACCCCATCAATCACAATGGCCTGAGTTCTGTCACTAAGATAATCATGAAACCATGAACAGGCATCAGAGCTTAGGCCTAATTTTGTAATACAAGATGTATTTACAAAGTACAGTAACTACACAGCATTTACATGATGTATTTACAAAGTACAGTAACTACACAGCATTTACATGATTTTCATCGAATTTACCACAAAAACTACAATCAGCTCCATCAGTCAGCACAATGGTAACACAAATCCTACACAAAAAAGCAGCAAACCCTTTCATGGTGAATCAGTAACAACAACCAACTACAGTGCCTTGCAAAAGTATTCATCCCCTCTGCGTTTTTCCTATTTGGTTGCATTACAACCTGTAATTTAAATAGATTTTATTTGGATATCATATAATGGACATACACAAAATAGTCCAAATTGGTGAAGTGAAATGAAAAAAAAAAAAATCCATCACGACTGGTCTGCCGACGTAACCGTCCGAGGTGGTTTCAACAGGCTCTTCCGTTGCGACGTCGCCGGATGCCCATAGACGACCAGTTCTTATATCCTTTAGCCATACCCTTATCCTACTCCTCCTCTGGTGATGTAGAGGTTAACCCAGGCCCTGCAGCCCCCAGCACCACTCCCATTCCCCAGGCACTCTCATTTGTTGACTTCTGTAACCATAAAAGCCTTGGTTTCATGCATATTAACATTAGAAGCCTCCTCTCTAAGTTTGTTTTATTCACTGCTTTAGCACACTCCACCAACCCTGACGCCCTAGCCGTTTCTGAATCATGGCTTAGGGAGGACACTAAAAATCCAGAAATTTCCATCCCTAACTATAACATCTTCCGACAAGATAGAACTGCCAAAGGGGGCGGAGTTGCAATCTACTGCAGAGATAGCCTGCAGAGTTCTGTCATACTATCCAGGTCTGTGCCCAAACAATTCGAGCTTCTACTTTTAAAAATCCACCTTTCCAGAAACAAGTCTCTCACCGTTGCCACTTGTTATAGAACCCCTTCAGCCCCCAGCTGTGCCCTGGACACCATATGTAAATTGATTGCTCCCCATCTATCTTCAGAGTTTGTACTGTTATGTGACAAAAACTGGGATATGCTTAACACCCTGGCCGTCCTACAATCTAAGCTAGCTATGCCCTCAATCTCACACAAATTATTAAGGAACCTACCAGGTACAACCCTAAATCCGAAACCATGGGCACCCTCTTAGATATCATCCTGACCAACTTGCCCTCTAAATACACCTCTGCTGTCTTCAACCAGGATCTCAGCAATCACTGCCTCATTGCCTGCATGCGTAATAGATCCGCGGTCAAACGACCACCCCGCATCACTGTCAAACGCTCCCTAAAAAACTTTGGCGAGCAGGCCTTTCTAATCAACCTGGCCCGGGTATCCTGGAAAGATATTGACCTCATCCCATCAGTAGAGGATGCCTGGTTGCTCTTTAAAAGTGTTTTCCCCCGCCATCTTAAATAAGCATGTCGCATTAAAAAAATGTAGAACTAAGAACAGATATAGCCCTTGGTTCACCCCAGACTTGACTGCCCTTGACCAGCACAAAAATAACCTGTGCCGTTCTGCATTAGCATTAGCAACAGCCCCCACGATATGCAACTTTTCAGTGAAGTCAGGAACCAATATACTCAGTCAGTTAAGAAAGCTAAGGCTAGCTTTTTCAAACAGAAATTTGCATCCTGTAGCAGAAATTCCAAAAAGTTTTGGGACACTGTAAAGTCCATGGAGAATAAGAGCACCTCCTCCCAGCTGCCCACTGCACTGAGGCTAGGAAACACTGTCACCACCAATAAATCTACGATAATTTCTATAAGCATTTTCCCACGGCTGGCCATGCTTTCCACCTGGCTATCCCTACCCCGGCCAACAGCTCAGGAACCCACTGCACCAACTTTCCCAAGTGTCCCCCCCCCGCTTCTCCTTTACCCAAATCCAGACAGCTGATGTTCTGAAATAGCTGCAAAATCTGGTACCCTACAAATCAGCTGGGATAGACAATCTGGACCCTCTCTTTCTAAACTTATCCACCGAAATTGTTTGCAACCCCTTTTACTAGCCTGTTCAACCTCTCTTTTGTATTGTCTGAGATCCCCAAAGATTGGAAAGCTGCCGCGATCATCCCCCTCTTCAAAGGGGGAGACACTCTAGACCCAAAGTTTTATAGACCACAATGTCTCCCGACCCCTCCTGTCTCAGCCTCCAGTATTTATACTGCAATAGTTTATGTGTCGGGGGGCTAGGGTCAGTCTGTTATATCTTGAGTATTTCTCCTGTCTTATCCAGTGTCCTGTGTGAATTTAAGTTTGCTCTCTCTAATTGTCTCTCTCTTTTTCTCTCTTTCTTTCTTTCTTTCTTTCTTTCTTTCTTTCTTTCTTTCTTTCTTTCTTTCTTTCTTTCTTTCTTTCTTTCTTTCTTTCTTTCTTTCTTTCTTTCTTTCTTACTCTCTCTCGGAGGACCTGAGCCCTAGGGCCATGCCTCAGGACTACCTGGCCTGATGACTCCTTGCTGTCCCCAGTCCACCTGGTCGTGCTGCTGCTCCAGTTTCAACTGTTCTGCCTGCGGCTATGGAACCCTGACCTGTTCACCGGACGTGCTACTTGTTCCAGACCTGCTGTTTTCAACTCTCTAGAGACAGCAGGAGCGGTAGAGATACTCTGAATGATCGGCTATGAAAAGCCAGCAGACATTTACTCCTCAGGTTCTGACCTGTTGCACCCTCTACAACCACTGTGATTATTATTATTTGACCCTGCTGGTCATCAATGAATATTTGAACATCTTGGCCATGTTCTGTTATAATCTCCACCCGGCACAGCCAGAAGAGGACCGGCCGCCCCTCATAGCCTGGTTCCTCTCTAGGAAGGCTGGGTTTCTGTACAGCACTTTGTGACATCAGCTGATGTAAGAAGGGCTTTATAAATATATTTTATTGATTGATTGACCTATATCCATCCTGCCCTGCCTTTCTAAAATCCTTGAAAGCAAAGTTAACTTCTTAGGGAGCGGCTCCCGAGGTGACGGTTTTGGAGAGTCTGGCGTGCCCAAAGTAAAATGCCTCCCACTCAGGCCCAGAAAATAGGATATGCACATAATTAGTACTATTGGATAGGAAGTTTCTAAGAGTGTTAACATTTTGTCTGTGAGTATAACAGAACTGATATAACAGGCGAAAACCCGAGGAATTTCTGTCCTGGAAAAAGTGTTTTTGACACGTTGCCTCATTTTGAACCCCTCCCTATTGAAAACAGACATATATAGGAGTAAGACTGCAGTACCTATTGCTTCCACTGGATGTCAACAGTCTCTAGACAGTGTTTGATGATGTTTAGTTGCTCTGGATGGTAATAGAAGAAGAATTTCGAAGTGGTCATCGGATGTAAACAGAAGAGGATGCGCGTTCACGGGCTCGCGCGCGCTGTGGTTTTTTTCTTTCCTATTGTCCAGTTTATAATCCAGTTGAAATATTATAGTAAATATACATAAAAGTGTTCCTAAGGATACATTATCAATGATGTTTGATTGTTCTTGGACAAGTGTATAGGTATAGGTTGAACGAGTTCTCTTCATGGTTCAATGGGCGAGTGGACGCTGTATTTTATGAACATAATGTGCCAACCAAACAGAGATTTATGGATATAATAAATGACTTTTTCTAACAAAAGAACCATTGGATGTCTTCGTTGGACACTTGGGAAGCCCTCAGCAGAAGTTCTTCAAAAGGTAAGGGATTTGTTTTCACTGTGAAATGTGTTTGGTGTGAACCGCGATGGTTTATGAATTTATGCTAATGGGAAAAAATGGGGGGTGCTACCCTCAAACAATCAAATGTGCTTCGCCGTAAAGCCTTTTTGAAATCTGACAACGCTGTGATATTGCGAAGAAGCAGAGCTTTTGATGACTATGCAACAGATGAATGTTTAATAATTCAACTTTTGGATTTTGAATTTGGCGCCTTGCATTTCACCGGGTAGTGTCGGGAGTGGGGCGCCCCACTGCTCCCTAAGTAGTTAACAAACAGATCACAGACCATTTCAAATCGCACCGTACCTTCTCCACTCTGCAATCTGGTTTCCGAGCTGGTCATGGGTGCCACGCTCAAAGTCCTAAAGATATCATAATCGTCATCGATAAAAGACAGTACTGCGCAGCCGTCTTCATCGACCTGAACAAGGCTTTCGACTCTGTCAATCACCGCATTCTTAGCGGCAGACTCAATAGCCTTGGTTTCTCAAATGACTGCCTCGCCTGGTTCACCAACTACTTCTCGATAGAGTTTAGTGTGTCAAATCGGAGGGCCTGTTGTCCTGACCTCTGGCAGTCTCTATGGGGGTGCCACAGGGTTTAATTCTCGGGCCGACTCTATTCTCTGTATATATCAATGATGTCGCTCTTGCTGCTGGTGATTCTCTGATCCACCTCTATGCAGACGACACCATTCTGGATACATCTGGCCCTTCTTTGGACACTGTGCTAACAAAGCTCCAAACGAGCTTCAATGCCATACAACACTCCTTCCGTGGCCTCCAACTGCTTTTAAATGCTAGTAAAACTAAATGCATGCTCTTCAACCGATTGTTCCCCACACCCGCTCGCCCGACTAGACAGTTCTGACTTAGAATATGTGGACAATTACAAATACCTAGGTGTCTGGTTAGACTGTAAACTCTCCTTCCAGACTCACATTAAACATCTCCAATCCAAAATTAAATCTAGAATCGGCTTCCTATTTCGCAACAAAGCCTCCTTCACTCTTGCTGCCAAACATACCCTCGTAAAACTGACTATCCTACCTATCCTTGACTTTGGCGATGTCATTTACAAAATAGCCTCCAACACTCTACAAAGCAAAATGGATGCAGTCTATCACAGTGCCATCCGTTTTGTCACCAAAACAGATGGCCCCATATACTACCCACCATTGCGACTTGTATGCTCTCGTTGGCTGGCCCTCACTACATATTCGTTGCCAAACCCACTGGCTCCAGGTCATCTCTAAGTCTTTGCTAGGTAAATCCCCGTTTTATCTCAGCTCACTGTTCACCATAGCAACACCCACCCGTAACACGTGCTCCAGGAGGTATATTTCACTGGTCATCCCCTAAGCCAACACTTCCTTTGGCCGCCTATCCTTCCAGTTCTCTGCTGCCAATGACTGGAATGAATTGCAAAAATCACTGAAGCTGGAGTCTTATATCTCCCTCTCTAACTTTAAGCATCTGCTGTCAGAGCAGCTTACCGATCACTGTACCTGTACACAGCCAATCTGTAAATAGCACACCCAACTACCTCATCCCCATATTGTTATTTATCCTCTTGCTCTTTTGCACCCCAGTATCTCTACTTGCACATCATCATCTGCACATCTGTCACTCTAGTGTTAATGCTAAATTGTAATTATTTTGCCTCTATGGCCAATTTATTGCCTTACCTTCCTACTCTTCTACATTTACACACACTGTACATATATTTTTTCTATTGTGTTATTGACTGAACGTTTGTTTATGTGTAACTCTGTGTTGTTGTTTTTGTCACACTGCTTTGCTTTATCTTGGCCAGGTTGCAGTTGTAAATAAGACCTTGTTCTCAACTGGCCTACCTGGTTAAAAATAAAGGTGAAATAAAATGAATAAATAAATAAATATTGGTTTTTCACAGTCAGGTCAACCCAAGCTGTACTGTGCAAGTAGGCTGATAGTAGACCTACTATTGACATAGATAAATGAGGCTGTCAACTGAGTCAGAATCTTTTTTTCTTCAGATTTTCACTCTCAAAGTAACACTTTTTAAATAGAAAAAGAACAAAAAAGTTACTTAAAGTTACTTAAAGCACATCAGCAGACCACTTTTGAGGTCTGGGAAAAATCGAAGAAATAGGAATTTTTGAGTGTGGTTACCTTTTAATTCAACTGGCAGCACTGTTGTTTGATTAGCTGTGTTTCTGTAGCAAACATGAGATGGAGTTTACAAAACAAATGGCTACTGGATTAATGCAAATAATCATATAATTCTGCCAGGTAGGCATAAGCTACTTGGTAGCTAGTTAACATTTAATTGAGAAGGTTATAGGGAAAGCCTTTCTATCTACCAGAAGATGGTTAGGCCTATCATTAGCATTACTATATTTTTGCTGTTCCTCAATTGTTTGAAACCTGGGCATTTTACTTCATATTATGATCCATGTCTTACTTTGCTTCAAAGTAGCCTATAGTCAAAATCCCACCGTAGAAATGTGGAGGTAATTCTTTTATAAAGACTTCCTCATATTTGCTCTCCTGTTCTATTGGTTTTCAAATCAATTTTCTTTGATTGTCTATCAGCCAAAGGAATTATCCTGCTCATGTTAGCATGCCATTATAGTTGTTGCATCTTTAGATCTCCCCTCTTTCTAATTTTATAACAGATATTTCCATCCCTGTCACCGCTTGCATGTGTGGTGCACATTTTTCCGTAAATTGAATTTGGAACATTTGTGTGTAGGCCTACCTCTGTGTGCATATTGCTGCGGTTTACATTGTAAAGAAATAATCGTTAAACATTCTGATCTGTTCCATCAGCCTAATTAAGTGAAATATACCTTAAGGGCCAATCACTGCTTTGGGTTTGCCTGTTTGCCAATCCAGCTTGTCATCAGAGTATGTGTCATCAGAGTGCGCAGCTGAACACTGTATGCTGGAAAAACACTTGGTTTGAAAGTTTTGATTAAAACAAAACCATTATTAATTAAATACGAATACCAAACGTGTTTTGCGTGGATTCCGCGAGTGCTAGCTGGCTGTACTACAGACACCTGTCGTCGTCCTGGGAAAGACTCATTGTTATCTTTTCGTAAAACAACTGTTTACAGTAAAGAGCCAACCTGGATACTAAGGAGATCCTGAGGGAAAGCTTTACGCTTTGGAGGAACAACATACTCCATCATGGAAAGATCCGACTGCCTCACAAAATACCTTTAACCACACAAAAAAAAGAAAAACAGATTAATCTACAGACATGGACTATTTACTTACCGTTGAAGAGGCTAGTGCTCTGGCTGGAATCCATGTAACACTGGAAGAGGTAGCAGGGCTGAGGGGGTTTAGAGTTTAGCCAGAGTGAAATTCTCACGCTCCAAGGAGAGAACAAGGCACTCACAGCCAAGGTTAAAATCCACGATTCCAACATGGGTTGTCTACTCAGGGAAAACAGGGTAATGAAGGAGTCGCTACTAAACATACAAAGTCGTAGCATGCGCGAAAATAATTTTGGTGGTTTTCCACCTAGTGCACAGACTTGGAGCTCGGAGCGACAAGACCGAAGGTCCCCATCGCAAAATTTGAACTCTACCAACAAAAGGAGCTGATCAAAAGCAGGGAAGGGAGCTTAAATTCGGTCTCAATGACCAATTTCCAAGGGAGATAAACAAACGTCGTAAGAGACTGTTTCTGGTACAGAGGCAACAGGGGGAGAAGGGTAAACGCGCCTTTCTCGTTGTGGACAAATTCTTTATAGATGGACAGCTATTCCGAGACAGCTCCATAACACCATGACTGTACTAGATTCTACCGGGACTTCAGAATATGAAAAAAAGAAAGAATGGAAACTGTAAAAATATCTTAATCTTAGGGAGCAGTGGGTCACAGGCAACCCACCTACGACAACATCCGGAAAAATGCAGAGTGCCAAATTCAAAATACAAAAATAGTAATATTAAACATTCATGAAAATACACACTATTCAAAAGCTTAGAATCTTGGTAATCTCACAGCGCTGTCAGATTTCAAAAAGGCTTTACGCCGAAAGCATATTAGGGTACCTGAGGATATAAATTAACTAAAATTTCGATCTGAATGTGCAAATAGTCAAGAACAATTCGCAAGGAAGTTGGATATTTTTGAATATGAAAGTGGACGAAAAAGAGATTTGGCTCATTAATCTCTTTGGTCCAAATCAGGAAGATCCTTACTTCTTCGAAAATATTTATACCAATTTATTGAACTTACAGGTAACAAATGATCAAATCATTATGGTAGGACACTATAACACAGTGTTAAGTACCTCCTATAGAGGTAATCTCTACAAACTATCATCACTGTGCCCTTAAGGAAATAACAAACATTATGGACACATTAGAAATAGTGGATATTTGGAGACTAAAAAACCCTGACCTAGTGAGATATACTTGGAGGAGACTTAATCAAGTTAGTCATCTTGACTATTTTCTTGTCTCTTTCTATCTTGGATCAAAGGTTAAAAAAGTTTTAATAGGAGACAGAATGTGATCGGATCATCATTTAAATGACCTTCACATAACTCTTACAGAATCTCCACATGGACGGGGATATTGGAAATTTAATCAAAGTTTACTGGAGGACAACTTATTTTTAACTAAGACAAAATAATTTATAATTGAATTTTTCCAGTATAATATAGGTTCAGCAAATACCCTTATTGTTTGGGATACCTTTAAATATACCTTCAGAGGTCATTCAATTCAATATTCATCAATAATAAAAAAGCAGTTTCTGGCTAAAGAGACAAGACTAACAAGGGAAATACATGAACTAAAAGTACAGGCAGATAGCAAAAAAACGATACTACAGATATACAAAATAAGTTAGAGGAGAAACAAAAAGAACTTGAGGAACTTATTCAAGAACAATTTAATGTAATCTATTACAAAAATAAAGCAAACTGGATGGAATATGGAGAAAAATGCACAAAATTCTTCCTGATCTCCAATACAGGAACGCTAACAAAAATAATTTGCAGAAACTCGTTATTGAAGACGGAGTCATCTATGATTCTCAGAATTATATTTTAAAAGAGGAAGCTAAATATTTTAGGCAGATGTTCTCTTTTCCGTCTCATCCTCCCCCACTGAAGGAAGATTATGGTAAGGAATTCTTTCCAAATAATATAAAAAAATTAAAATTAACAAATGTACCGAAAGATCAGTGCGAAAGCCAAATTACAGAGGAAAAACTTTTTGAGGCTATTAAATCCTTTCAGTCTGGAATAACCCCAGAGCTTGATGGCATACCGGTAGAGGTATATCAAGCCTTTTTTGATATACTAAAGCTCCATTGTTAGATTGTTTTAACTACTCCTATAGAAATGGTAGTGTGTCAGGTACTCAGCAGGAAAGTCTGATTTCTCTATTATTAAAACAAGACCCAGATGGCAAATATAAAGACCCAGTCTATCTAAAAAACTGGACGCCCCTTTACACAAAAAATACTAGTGAAATGCATAGCACTCAGAATTACAAGGGTTTTACCAGGTATTGTTCATCCTGATCAGACAGGTTTTTTACATGGGTGATACATTGGAGATAATATACGACAACTACTAGAAATAATAGAACATCATGAAACATCTAAGAAGCCAGGCCTGGTTGTATTGCGTCTGTGTGATGCTGGTGTAGAGGAGTCAGGCGTAGGACAGCAGATATGAGTAATATAGCAATTTACTCAAAGATAATCACAATACACGACAAAATAAAGCCAAGCCCACAGTACGGACCGCAATACAATAAACAAACACTCACAAACAAACATGGGGAACAGAGGGTTAAATAATGAACAAGTAATTGTGGGATTGAAACCAGGTGTTTAAAAAACAAGGAAAAAACAATGGAAAATGAAAAGTGGATCGGTGATGGCTAGAAAACCGGTCGACGGCGAACGCCACCCGAACAAGGAGAGGGACCGACTTCGGCGGAAGGTATTTTTTGTGGATTTTGAAAAGGCATTTGATAAAATAAGACTGGATTTTTTCACTTTCAGTGATTCTCTTATAAAATGGGTAAAAATAATGTATAGCAACCCCAGGTGTAAAATAGTAAATAACGTGTACTTCTCAGAGAGTTTTGAATTTTCAAGCGGAGTTAAACAAGGGTGTGCGCTGTCACCATATCTATTCGTTATGGCAATCAAAATGCTAGCTATTAAAATCAGATCCAATAACAACATTAGAGGATTAGAAATCCAAGGCTTAAAAACAAAGGTGTCCATGTATGCCGATGACTCAAGTTATGAATTAAGTCTGCAAGCTAGATCCCTGCAATGTCTCATTGAAGATCTAGATAACGTTTCTGTACTCTCTGGACTAAAACCTAATTATGATAAGTGTACAATATTACGTATTGGATCTTTAAAAAATACAACTTCTACATTACCCTGCAGTTTACCTTATAAAATGGGCTGATGGTGAAGTAGACATACTTGGTATTCATATCACAAAAGATATGAATAAGCTCTCCACAATGAATTTCAATAGAAAACTTGTAAAAATAGACAAGATCCTGCAACCATGGAGAAGTACCTGTCTATTTATGGAAAAATTGCCCTGATTAACTCTTTAGTCATATCGCAGTTTACTCACTTACCTATGGCGCTGCCTACTCCTGATGATTCGTTTTTCAAGTCATATGAGCAAAAAATATTTTGCTTTATCTGAGACGCTAAAACAGACAAAGTAAAGCGTGCCTATCTATATAATGAATATGAATTGGGTGGGTTGAGATTATTAAATATAAAAGCACTAAACCTCTCTCTAAAAGCTTCACTTATTCAAAAGTTTTACTTGAACCCTAAATAGATCTCAAGTAGATTACTAAGAAAAGCTCATCCATTGTTTAAAAAATGGCCTTTTTGCCTTTGTGCAGATTGCCATGTCTCTTTTTTGATTAATTGAAAATGATACTTTTTTCAAAGTATCTCTCTTTTTCAAACAAGCATTGCAGAGCTGGCTACAATTTCAATTTCACCCCCCCTGAAAAGATGGAACAAATATTACAACAAATATTATGGCTGAATTCAAATGTGATGGTTGATAAAATACCTGTATTCATGGGAAAGATGTTTGAAAAGGGTATCTTGTTCTTAAATTATATTGTAAATTGTAATGGTAGAGTTATGTCATTCATGGAGGTATCAGAAGTGTATGGGAAGGTCTGCTCAATCCAAGAGTACAATCAATTGATTACAGCATTACCCCAAAAATGGAGGAGGCAGGTGGCAGTGTGAGGAGGTAGGAAACTGGTCTGTCTGCCCAATATAAAGGATCAAAACTAGAAAAAATGAATAAAAATAGCATAAATAGGAAAGTATACCAGTTTCATTTGAGGACCAGGATGTTGACAACTGTGCCATACATATTGCTAAATAGTTGGGAAGAGATTTTTTGATGTACCGATTCCATGGTACAGGCAGTATGAGTTGATATATAAAACAACACAAGATTCAAGACTTCGTACTTTTCAGCTAAAATTATTATATAGAATTTGCCACCAACAAAATGTTGAATATTTGGGGCAAAAAATCATAAAAGCTCTGCAGATTTTGTTGTGAGGATACAGAATCAATAGACCATTTATTTTGGTATTGCCCTCAGGTAGCCTGTTTCTGGTCTCAGGTTCAGGAATGGCTGAAAATGCATAGCATTGATCTAAAATTGACCCTAGAAATAGCACTGTTAGGAGATCTGTAGAGACCGGGTCAGTTAATTACTAATATACTAGTACTCTTAGTAAAAGTCTTTATCTTCAACTCGCAATCTGTGGATTTTATTCGATTAGATAGATTGAAATTGTACGTTAAACATCACAGCATAGTTGAAAGATGTGTTGCGTAGAAATCCGAAGAGGGTGGCCAGCAGAGATAGATGGGATGGGCTGAGGGAAGCTGAGGGTTGGGATGTGGAATTGGAGACAAGTGGGAGTGGAGTTACTGTGCGGGAGATAGAAAACAAAGTCAAAAATAAAGTCAAAATGAAACATAATAAAAAGCACGTTTGAATGACACTGATGGGCAGTGTTTGTACAGCTAATGCCGGTTTGCCTGAGGCTGATGCCATGCAGGTGTTTGTACACATGCATATACACACACACTCATTCAAATAAACGCATACAAGAACACACACATACAGTCGTGGCCAAAGGTTTTGAGAATGACACAAATATTAATTTCCACAAAGTTGCTTCAGTGTCTTTAGATATTTTTGTCAGATGTTACTATGGAATACTGAAGTATAATTACAATAATTTGATAAGGCTTTTATTGACAATTACATGAAGCTAATGCAAAGAGTCAATATTTGCAGTGTTGACCCTTCTTTTTCAAGACCTCTGCAATCCGCCCTGGTATACTGTCAATTAACTTCTGGGCCACATCCTGACTGATGGCAGCCCATTCTCGCATAATCAATGCTTGGAGTTTATCTGAATTTGTGGGTTTTTGTTTGTCCAACCGCCTCTTGAGGATTGACCACAAGTTCTTAATGGGATTAAGGTCTGGGGAGTTTCCTGGCCATGGACCCAAAATATCGTTGTTTTGTTCCCCGAGCCACTTAGTTATCACTTTTGCCTTATGGCAAGGTGCTCCATCATGCTGGAAAAGGCATTGTTCGTCGCCAAACTGTTCCTGGATGGTTGGGAGAAGTTGCTCTCGGAGGATGTGTTGGTACCATTCTTTATTCATGGCTGTGTTCTTAGGCAAAATTGTGAGTGAGCCCACTCCCTTGGCTGAGAAGCAACCTCACACATGAATGGTCTCAGGATGCTTTACTGTTGGCATGACACAGGACTGATGGTAGCGCTCACCTTGTCTTCTCCGGACAAGCTTTTTTCCGGATGCCCCAAACAATCGGAAAGGGGATTCATCAGAGAAAATGACTTTACCCCAGTCCTCAGTAGTCCAATCCCTGTACCTTTTGCAGAATATCAGTCTGTCCCTGATGTTTTTCTTGGAGAGAATTGGCTTCTTTGCTGCCCTTTTTGACACCAGGCCATCCTCCAAAGGTCTTCGCCTCAATGTGCATGCAGATGCACTCACACCTGCCTGCTGCCATTCCTGAGCAAGCTCTGTACTGTAAGTTCATTTGCATGGCAAAGAGGGACTTTGCAATTAATTGCAATTCATCTGATCACTTTTCATGACATTCTGGAGTATATGCAAATTGCCATCATACAAAACTGAGGCAGCAGACTTTGTGAAAATGTATATTTGTGTCAGTCTCAAAACTTTTGGCCACGACTGTACATGTAATAGTGTCAGACATGCACACAAACATATACAGTTGTCATTGCTGTTATGAATTGAGTTGTCCTTGATGTTCTTTGTTTTTGATTTTTTTAATATATATTTTTTGCATTGTTGTTTGTTGTTTTCTTCTGTCTTTTTCTTTTTTGTCTTTAGTTCATTTTCTTGGTTTTTGGTACGTTGGGGGGTTCTTGGGGATGGGGAATGGAATTAAGTGTATTTTTTATTTATATTTTTTCTTCTGCGGGGGAGACTGAGGGAGGGGTCTCGAATGGTTGAGGGACAGCTATTGGGGAACTGTGGGGGGATCTTGGAGGGTTCGGGTTCACGTTTTTTGGCCTGGTGGGAGATCTGTCAATGTGCCCTTGAGCAAGGCATTGACCCTGGATGCTTCTGTGTGTCGCTCTGAATGGGAGTCTGTTGGATGACTGGTGTGGTGTAGTTGTTGAGCGGCTTCACTGCAAGTATATTGTTTGTTTCGGATGTTCAATAAAATACAAAAAAAATACTGATACTGTATATACACTACATTACTTTGATACGCAATGTGGGTTAACAAGTGAGTACAGTATATGCAATGCCCACAAAAAAAAGTGTGTAGCCTATATGGCATATACAGTGCCGTTGGGAAAGTATTCAGACACCTTGACTTTTTCCACATTTCGTTACATTACAGCCTTATTCCAACATTTATTCAATAGTTTTTCCCCTCATCAATATACACATAATGACAAAGCAACATTTTTTTTAATTTTATTTTAGCAAATGTATTCAAAATAAAAACTGAAATATCACATTTACATAAGTATTCAGACTCTTTACTTGGTTGAAGTACCTTTGGAAGCGATTACAGCCTTGAGTCTTCTTGGGTATGACGCTACAAGCTTGGCTCACCTGTATTTGGGGAGTTTCTCCCATTCTTCTCTAAAATCCTCTCAAGTTCTATCAGGTTGGATGGTGAGCGTTGCTGCACAGCTATTTTCAGGTCTCTCCAGAGATATTAGATCGGGTTCAAGTCCTGGGTCTGGCTGGGCCACTCAGGGACAGGTTTTCATCAAGGATCTCTCTGTACTTTGCTCCAATCATCTTTGCTTCACCGTAGGGTTGGTGCCAGGTATCCTCCAGACGTGACACTTGGCATCCAGGCCGAAGAGTTCAATCCTGGTTTCATCAGACCAGAGAATCTTGTTTCTCATGTTTGGCCAGTGGGCCAGCTCTAGGAAGAGGCTTGGTGGTTCCAAACTTCTTCCATTTAAGAATGATGGAGGCCACTGTGTACTTGGGGACCTTCAACGCTGCAGAAATGTTTTGGTACTCTTCCCCAGATATGTGCCTCGACAAAATCCTGTCTCGGTGCTCTACAGACAATTTCTTGGTTTTCGCTCTGACATGCACTGTCAACTGTGGGACTTTAAGTAGGCAGGTGTGTTCCTTTCCAAATCATGCACAATCAATTGAATTTACCACAGGTGGACTCTAATCAATGGAAACAGGATGCACCTGAGCTCAATCTCGAGTCTCATAGGAAAGGGTCTGAATACTTACACTACCGTTCAAAAGTTTGGGGTCACTTAGAAATGTCCTTGTTTTTGAAAGAAAAGCACATTTTGTGTCCATGAAAATTAATCAGAAATACAGTGTAGACATTGTTAATGTTGTAAATGACTATTGTAGCTGGAAACGGCTGATTTTTTATGCAATATCTACATAGGCGTACAGAGGCCCATTATCAGCAACCTTCACTTCTGTGTTCCAATGGCACACTGTGTTAGCTAATCCAAGTTTATAATTTTTAAATGCTAATTGATCATTATAAAGCCCATTTGCAATTATGTTAGCAGAGCTGAAAACTGTTGTTCTGATTAAAGAAGCAATAAAACTGGCCTTCTTTAGACTTGTTGAGTAACTGGAGCATCAGCATTTGTGGGTTCGATTACAGGCTCAAAATAGCCGGAAACAAAGACCTTTCTTCTGAAACTCGTCAGTCTATTCTTGTTCTGAGAAATGAAGGCTATTCCATGCGAGAAATTGCCAAGAAACTGAAGATCTCGTACAACGCTGTGTACTACTCCCTTCACAGAACAGCACAAACTGTCTCTAACCAGTATAGAAAGAGGAGTGGGAGGCCCCATTGCACAACTGAGTAAAAGGACAAGTACATTAGAGTGTCTAGTTTGAGCAACAGACGTTTCACAAGTCCTCAACTGGAAGCTTCATTAAATATTACCCGCAAAACACCAGTCTCAACGTCAACAGTGAAGAGGCGTCTCTGGGATGCTAGCCTTCTCGGCAGAGTTGCAAAGAAAAAGCCATATCTCAGACTGGCCAATAAAACTAAAAGTTTAAGATGGGAAAAAGAACACAGACACTGGACAGAGGACCTCTGCCTAGAAGGCCAGCATCCCGGAGTCGCCTCTTCACTAATGACGTTGAGACTGGTGTTTTGTGGCTACTATTTAATGAAGCTGCCAGTTGAGGACTTGTGAGGCGTCTGTTTCTCAAACTAGACACTCTAATGTACTTGTCCTCTTGCTCAGTTGTGCACCGGGGCCTCCCACTCCTCTTTCTTTTCTGGTTAGAGCCTGTATGCGCTGTTCTGTGAAGGGAGTAGTACACCGCGTTGTACGAGATCTTCCATAAAAAAATTGCTGTTTACAGCTACAATAGTCATTTACAACGTTAACAATGTCTACACTGTATTTCTGATCAATTTGATGTTACTTTAATCGACAAAAATTTTTGCTTTTCTTTCAAAAACAAGGACATTTCTAAGTGACCCCAACATTATGAACGATAGTGTATGTAAATAAGACATTATTTTTACTGTATCTTTGTAGTGACTGGTTGTATTGATACACCGTCCAAAGTGTAATTAATAACTTCACCATGCTCAAAGGGATATTCAATGTACGTTTTTTTTTTTTACACATCTACTAATAGGTGCCCTTCTTTACGAGGCTTTGGAACACCTCCATGGTCTTTGTGGTTGAATCTGTGCTTGAAATTCACTGCTCGACTGAAGGATCTTACATATATGTCACGACTTCAGCTGAAGTTGGTCCCTCCCCTGGTTCGAGCGTCTACCGGCGGTCGACGTCACCGGAGTTCTAGCCACCACGATCTATTTCTCACTTTCTGTTCGTCTTGTCATTATTCACACCTGGTCATCATTACCCAAATTACATGTGTTATTTATTCCTCTGTTCCCCCATCAGTGTTGTCCGTGATTGTTTCATGTTTTTGGCTCGTTGTGTGAGCAGGTGATTTGTCTACGTATATTATATTTTGTCCCTTAAATAAATAAGGAGTTTGACAACTGGCTTCCTGCGACTGTTTCCTTGGAGACCTGCTGTAGAGCCTTAACAGAATAAGGAGTTTGACAACTGGCTTCCTCTGACTGTTTCCTTGGAGACCTGCTGTAGAGCCTTAACAATATAATTGTATGTGTGGGGTACAGAGACGAGGTAGTCATTTAAAAATCATGTTAAACACTATTATTTCCCACAGTGAGTCCATACAACTTATAATGTAACTTGTTAAGCACATTTTTACTCCTAAACTTATTCAGGCTTGCCCAAACAAAGGTGTTGAATACTTATCGACTCAAGACATTTCAGCTTTTCATTTTCTATTAATTTGTGAAATTAAACGTAATTCCACTTTGACATTACGGGGTATTGTGTGTAGGCCAGTGACACAAAATCTCAATTTAATCAATTTTAAATTCACACAACAAAATGTGGAAAAGTCAAGGGGTATGTATAAATACTTTCTGAAGGCACTGTATATATCTTTAGAAGTCAGATGTTGAATAGATGCTCAAGATTCCCAGTCATTGGCAAGGCATTCTGTCCACATTAGTATGGAGATGAGGCTAGTGTGACAGGTGTCCTCACAACCAACACAATTAACTTTGTCCATAAGCTGATGTGCTGACAAAACAGAGAGGGCCAGGAGGAGCACAAAAACACAGGCCCAGACAGACATGTCCCATACTCCTTTCCATTGCCTGTGCAGGCTACAATAACTCATAATATCCCCAAATCATCCTATTTCTCTCATTGCCCCCACTGTCACTGAAAATAAAGATTTGGGCCATTCCTCATTTTCTCTTCTAACCCGTATGCGGCATAATTTTGGGACATGGACAGCTCCCCCCCCCCCACCTGCTCAAGCACACACACACTCACTCACTTTAAAGATACTCGCAGAGTGATCACTTATATATACAAATTATATGTTTCTTTGAAAAATTATCCTTACACAGAGAGGACAATTCTGCTTTGACAAGAACCGGCAACAAATTATGAGACTAATACCCCAAATTGCTGCAGCTCCTATCGCAGGCCTATTAGCTATTCATTTATGGGCTAAGATTCAAACAACCACAACCATGAATGAATGTGACTCAATTTGCCTCTGTCTTATTGATGTACTACATTTTATGTGGACCAACTGAAAAGGAGTCTGGGTATCCAGAAGCATATTCAAACTCTTAACTCCTGCCAGAAATGTCTCACTCTGCGGCAGATGAATTTGAGAATATAAAGAGTGTACTGAAATGGTTTGGAAATGATAAGGAACTACTGTACTAAAATAATGCAATTTAATGGCAAAATAAAATAGAGAAACTAATTCTGTTGGAAATAGCCCACAGAACATTTGGGATAGTGCGGCATGTATTTCCAAATGTAATCTCTTCTCATTTGCAGTATTCTCTCTAGCACAAGATAATAGCTTATTTTCTATAGATAAAATATATTAATGTAATACATGTTTTGTATTTAAAAAAATCCAACTACAACTTAGTGATTGGTGTGAGGAGTCCCTGTGATTGGTCAAAAGCATCTATCTCTCTGCTACAGACATGCTGGCTCAAGTTGGGACTACCTCTTGTCTGGGTGGCAGGCAGTCTAGCAGTTAGAGCTTTGGGCCAGTAACACAAAGGTTGCTAGTTTGAATCCCTAATTTGACAAGGTGGAAAATCTATTGATGTGCCCTTGAGCAAGGCACTTAGCCCTAGTTGCTCCAGTGTTCCTGTTGATAATGGCTGTGACCCCACTTTCTGAGGGTGTCTCTGGTAGAGTGGGATATGCAAAAAACACATTTCCAATTAATACATACTTGTACATGTGTGAAATAGGACAAATATAAGCACCCACCAAATGATTATTATTACTTGTGCCTTAATTACCTAAATAGTAGTTGAACTTTGAACCGGGCCCTGTGAAGTGAGCTGGAGGCCATACTGGTACCTAGAGGAGTAGCGGCCAAGAGCGTGCTAACCAGGTGTGTTGTCTCAGTGGTGGGTCTGGTCTAGGCTCCCAGGGGACTGCTGCGGGGTGAACAAGGAGTTGTGTTGTCTCAGTGGTGGGTCTGGTCTAGGCTCCCAGGGGAGAGAATGAGAGCTGTGCTCTGTTTCGTGTGAGGGTTTAATAGTTCTAATGACTACATGAGGCCAGCTAATAGTCATCAGGTTAGTGAGGAGGGTACCCACCCATCCTCTTAATATGAATGATTGAAAGGCAGGAGGCAAAGGTCACATGCTCTTTTTAAGACACATCCCACAACTTTCCCAAAAATCTCTATTAGCTTTAGGAGTATCATCCTGACTAGACAACACTTTCATACTATAACCATCCATAGAGAGGAAAACTAGCACTCATGAATTCTTCGTTGTTGAGACAGTTTTGAGACAATTTCCCTTTTATGTACTGTACCATGAGATTTTACTTTATTTGCAGTGTTTACAGGAAGGCTTTGCATTTCTTTTCTTGTTCTGCAACAGCCCTTTCTCTTGCTACTGTTTGGTCAAGACATTCTGCCTGTGAATCTTGTGATTGGTCGAGACATCCCGCCTGTGAGTCTTGTGGTTGGTCGATACATCCCGCCTGTGAGTGTTGTGGTTGGTCGAGACATCCCGCCTGTCAGTCTTGTTATTGGTTGAGACATCCCGCCTGTGAGTGTTGTGACTGGTCGAGACGTCCCGCCTGCGAGTCTTGTGGTTGGTCGAGACATCCAGCCTGTGAGTCTTGTGGTTAGTCGAGACATCCCGCCTGTGAGTCTTGTGATTGAGTGCAATAAAAAGAAAGAGAGAAAAAGAAACGAGGGCAAAAGGGGAGGAGCCACCAACATCCAGTTTGTTCAGGAGTGACCCCCAGGGCTAACATCCTGTTTGTTCAGGAGTGACCCCCAGGGCTAACATCCCGTTTGATCAGGAGTGACCCCCAGGGCTAACATCCCGTTTGATCAGGAGTGACCCCCAGGGCTAACATCCCATTTGTTCAGGAGTGACCCCCAGGGCTAACATCCCGTTTGTTCAGGAGTGACCCCCAGGGCTAACATCCCGTTTGTTCAGGAGTGACCCCCAGGGCTAACATCCCGTTTGATCAGGAGTGACCCCCAGGGCTAACATCCCGTTTGATCAGGAGTTACCCCCAGGGCTAACATCCAGCCTAGACTAAAGGAAAAAGACTGGGGACGAGAGTTTGAAAGGCTTTACAATCGCAATAAAATCATGGCACATTTTCTACCAGTTTCTTTAGAGACAGTAAGGTGCTGCAAGTACACTCCATGAGATGAGGGGTAGCTTGTTCATTTTGTTTTTCACATAATCTTCATGGCCACAAAATACTTACTCATTCTGGAAAAGAATGGTGATTGTTTGCAAAAACTGCTCTTAAAGTTTTGTGAACTTCCTCAGAGGGAAACAATATCATAAAAGGGTTTATTATTCAAAGGGTCACAGTGTACTCTCTACTTGACAACACTGACATTTCCTATTTGGTAAAATCTGAATTGTGACATTAAGCTATTAATGACAAAAAGCTATTAAAGTGACAAAAAACTATTAAAGAAAACATTTCTCAGTGAACAGCTGCTGTAAAGTGTGTCCCCTCCCAGACTGTCGACAAGGGGTGTGCTATTGGTCTGAGATGGATGTTAATGATGACAGGGAGGAAGAAGTTTCCGTCCAACCGTAAACTATAGACCATTCCTGATGGGGATCTATTAGCTGATAAAGACTGTGTTTACCCAATGTGTTATTAGTAAACTAGTAAACTTATCTTGGCCGTCTTCAGACCTATTGAGCCTTACACTGTGTGGCTGGAGTATAGGCAACGCATGGTGCTAGTGGTTCATCAAGACGGTGCAAGGAGAACTCTGGAGGACCTGGTCATTTTATTGCTGACGAAGAACAAGCAGGGCCACCATGCTGTTCAGGAGAACCCCTCCCTCTCCTCCATCATTTACTGAAGACTGCATAGTCCTTTTGGTTCAAGATGCCCTTTGGACAGGATCAAGGTTTTTTTCCAGACTGTTTTTTTGTCACAAACATGCCCACATCTGCATTTTCAACTCCTTACCTCCCACTTTGCCAATATGTACAAATGTGTAATTAATTAAACAACCCATCTCAGATTGCTCTAACAATGACCAGTGTTTTTTTTTACCAGACCCTGTTGACGGCTAAAGCAAGGCCAGTCCCTATTCTCTTTACATGTAACCCCTCTCTATCACAATGCAGCCCTCCTCTGTCCAGCTTATCTTTTTTTTTTTTTTTTACCTTTATTTTACTAGGCAAGTCAGTTAAAAACAAAATCTTATTTTCAATAACGGCTTAGGAACAGTGGGTTTCTTCAGGGGCAGAACGACAGATTTGTACCTTGTCAGCTCGGGGAATTGAACTTGCAACCTTTCGGTTACTAGTCCAACACTCTAACCACTAGGCTACCCCGCTACCCTGCCAAGCTTACCTATTCATCTGTTCTCTCCTACTCCCTTCTTGGGGAGCCCCCATGCAAACCTTCATTTTCTGGTCATGTGCACCCGTAGGAAGGGGGCGATCCAGACACAAAGTAACATAAAAAGCAGAATAGGGTCTGACAGGCTGAAACTGAGCCTGAAAAGAGGCCATGGGAGATTAACAATTGTCCTCAGTGAAAGGGACGGTTAAAAGAAGGCATTGAGGGGCCTCCACAGCGATGTAGTCCAAGTCTCTAGTGAGCAAGCTACCAGTGGTACTTGCGCTCTACCTGCCAGACAAACAGAGCCATGCTAATGCTAAACCAGGGCATGTGGGCCATCTGGCTGCTTGAGAGCAGGCATACAAGCACTCAGCCACTATAAGGGAGGTTTTGAGGGTGTTTGAAAACAGTGCATGTTCCTCCTAATACCATTGACCTCACATCTCTACCAGTAATGCCACTACAGTGAGGGAAAAAAGTATGTGATCCCCTGATGATTTTGTACGTTTGCCCACTGACAAAGAAATGATCAGTCTATAATTTTAATGGTAGGGTTATTTGAACAGTGAGAGACAGAATAACAACAAAAAAATCCAGAAAAACGCATGTGAAAAATTTTATGAATTGATTTGCATTTTAATGAGGGAAATAAGTATTTGACCCCTCTGCAAAACATGACTTAGTACTTGGTGGCAAAACCCTTGTTGGCAATCACAGAGGTCAGACGTTTCTTGTAGTTGGCCACCAGGTTTGCACACATCTCAGGATGGATTTTGTCCCACTCCTCTTTGCAGATCTTCTCCAAGTCATTAAGGTTTCGAGGCTGACGTTTGGCAACTCGAACCTTCAGCTCCCTCCACAGATTTTCTATGGGATTAAGGTCTGGAGACTGACTAGGCCACTCCAGGACCTTAATGTGCTTCTTCTTGAGCCACTCCTTTGTTGCCTTGGCCGTGTGTTTTGGGTCATTGTCATGCTGGAATACCCATCCATGACCCATTTTCAATGCCCTGGCTGAGGTTCTCATCCAAGATTTGACTGTACATGGCCCCGTCCATCGTCCCTTTGATGCGGTGAAGTTGTCCTGTCCCCTTAGCAGAAAAACACCCCCAAAGCATAATGTTTCCACCTCCATGTTTGACGGTGGGGATGGTGTTCTTGGGGTCATAGGCAGCATTCCTCCTCCT